>JAAAKQ030060643.1:0-15835 GCA_010016005.3 Zanna intricata
TGAACAAGTGGCGGTGACCAGACTTAGAATCGGTCACACGCGTATAACGAATTCATATTTGCTAACCGGCGAAGATAAACCAATGTGTGGTGTTTTAACGAACCACTTACAGTCAAGCATCTAATTGAAGAGTGTACCATATATGAGGACTTCAGAAAGAGGTTCGGTTTAATAAAAGAATTGCTGCTGATTTTGAAAATGGAAACGAAGGAAAAATAGTTGCTTTTTTGCACGCCAGTAGATAATAACTAATGTATAACTATACAAGCTGTAAATTTAAATGATCAAGTCGAGTTCTATAGATATTGAAACTTTATATAACCATATTGTCGATATTTTACTGTTAAATTAATTTATTTTCTTATAAATATCAGGGCCCTTTACACCCTGTAAGTGTTCTTTTTTCTGTGTTTGTATTTGTAGTGTCTTGTGTTGTTTTTAAAGAAATGTTAGGGCCCTTTACACCCTAACATATGACGAGCCTTACGGTGACTAATGATTAATTTTAAAAGAATGTGACGAGGGCTAATGATCATAGATGCCCGTATAACTAATAACAATGAGTGGTACTCAGATTAATTTCTAAGCATACAGTTGGTATTGCCAACCTAATTTTTCAAAGGTCTTAATTTATTGTACTAATAACAGCTATTTTTAATTTTTACAAATCTTAAAATTTTTTGATCAGAACTCCATTTTACTCAATTTTTATTGAATTTTTATTTTATTTGATCCATTTTATTAAATTTCTAAGATCAAAATCATAAGAAACCATCAAAATTATCTCTTATATAACACCTTAACAATTTCAGTATGATCTCATTTCACCATATGGGCAAAATTTTTCGCTAGTCGTAACTCGATAACAAAGTGTTTTTGGACATACATTCATATAAACTTTTTTCCTTATTTAAAGTTCTAGAATCAATTCCTAAATTATTTCCTTTCCTGCTGAATAATTAATTTAATAAACATTAAATAAGTTTCCCCTTTCCTCCTTGATCTTAATTTTTGCCATATTTTTGTTTAATATTATATTTTATTTAATTTTTGTTTAATTTATACAAGTATTGTATTATATTGATTTTGATATTGTTTTAATCCTTAGTATTTATTGTGAAAGTGGAAAGTCAACTGGTCCTAAATTTGGCTGTTATGCCATTATGTTAAAAAAAAGTCTTTTAATTTAATTTTTCGACATATGGTATATTTTGTTGAATTACAGCCATGTGTTTGTTGAACAGAAATCTGTTTATCTTTGTACATTATACCTGTGCAGAGTCTCAGTTTTTCTTATTAGAAAAATCCTTGGTATATTCAGAAAAAGTTTCTTAGATATTCGTACAAATTATATTGTAGTGTAAGAAAACTTAAATATTAAACAACATTGCATATAAGATTCTTCAATAAGCAGAATATATAAAAAAAATGTTAAATTTAATATACTCTGATTAATCTATATCATAAAATAACAACTTTCGAAATATCATAATTTGCAATCCTTATTTTTGATTAAATCATTGTTATTATGCTATTATGCTTATTGATATATTTATAAATTTGTGTATGTTCATCTACATTTCAATGTTTCAGTAGATATTTGTTAAAATAATTGTCTTAAAAATAAGAGAAAATCTCCCTCAGGATTACTGATGTCTTTCAAAAATGTGCTATGGGTTTTTAAAAAAAAAACCCCATTTAAGCCTATATTATGGATATGATCATTTAAAACAATTTTCCAGCAATTGAGTCCTGTTGAATGGGTTGGTTATTTAAAGATATGTTTAATTATAAATCTCTGTTTGGTTTTTTAAATTATAAATTATTTCCTATTAATCTGGCAATAATGAATAAGACACAATCTTTAAAAATATATCATAATGAAAATTAATAAATACTACTACATTCCTAATTTAGAAGAATACTGAAATAAAACAATTTATTATAAAAGAATGAAATCAATTATTTTTATATAATAAATAATAATAATTTTATCACAGACTATGAAGTTTTAGTTTTAATAAAATTGAAAAAAACATATTTTTGAATTTCTAATGATGGAATAATTTCATTCCAAAAGTGTTCAAACTAAATTTATAAAATTGTTGGTTAGTAGGTTTAATTATTTAATTATTAATAAGTAATATTAAATATGTTGTTATGCATATCAAAATTTATGGAGAAAAATATTTTAATTTTGCCAAAATTTTATTGTAAGTTACTGTAATGTGAAAGAACTGAAACATGAAAAATATAAAAATTATAAAAACTTTATTTTTATTTTATGAAAAATATCAAATAAAATCGTGAAAATCAATTTTAAAAAATCTGATATGAACACCACATTACTTCCTTGTACGTCTTATTAAATTGAATGTACACATTTGTTGCTGAACTTCATTTAAACTTATTTCATTTGAAAGCAAGATATGATACATTAATAAGGATAAATGTGGAGTTACATATTTGCATTGTGGTTGACACAACTTCAATCACATTTTTTTGTGGTGTCCGTATCAGCATTTTATATTAGTTTAAATATTAATTTTGTTCATGTCGCTCAAGTAGATATCTGGTGTAAGTGAGAACGTGTTGAACCATGCACACATCAGTTCGAATCAGACTTCATATATTCATATAATGGTATATATATATATATATATAATTAAAATTTTATTTACCTTAATTCTGGAACCAATGAAAATAAGTATCACTTATTATATATATTGTTGAAAAGCTCTCAACAACGGCTTATTACTGCAATTAAGAAAAAGTCCAAAATCTAAATATATTTAGAGGCCTGACTGATGTACATTTTTACTCAGTCAATTAAAATGAAAAGAGGAGATAAACAAGTAAATGTTACAACAGTCTTAGATACAGAATTTCAATTTTCTATACCTAATTGTTTTTGAGTTAGTGAGATATGCTTGTATGTACAGATACCACATGCTTAGTGTCAAATGGATTCAGGAATAGTCAAAATGGATATTTCCAGTGAAATCTGAAATTTTTCACATCACAATACTTCCTTTACTTTGTACAAGGAAGTAATAAATAAAAAATAAACTTTTTAAGAGGAATAAAACAGAGGTAATCAAGAACATACCATAAATAATATGGAGAAAAATATTCAAGAAGAAAAAATATTGGACAGGAAAGGGGGGTAAAGAAGCAAGTGTTGGAAGGAAGAAATATACAGTAATTACTATAGTTAAGAGGAATTCAGAATTAAAATAAAAGGTTGAAGAATGATCAAAGTAATACAATAAATACAATGACTTTAAACAGTGAAGACAGATTTGTATGATTGGAAGATGCTTGGTATTCTCAGGGTATCCTGAGGCTGGTGAAGATTTGGAAGAACTTTGAAATCTTGACTGAAATAAAGAGCTGGAATTTAATCTTTCATACATCTGAGATGATAGTAAGTTTAAAATGGAATTTATTATGAAAAACATCCAAATGCAATAATAAATGAATTTAGGTCAGTTTCTTTAAGAATAAACATAAAAGTGTGGGATTGAAAATTAGACAAAATATAAATTATACGCATTATGCATATAAATTATGTATTAAAATTACGTACAAACATCTATAAGCATAGATGACCAAGTAACTGCTTCTTAAACATCTCTTTTGGGTGTTCATCACCAGTCAAGTACTTCTGGCATGAAAATAGTTGTAGAGAATTTTAACGTAGTCAGTTAGTTGTGATAAAAGGAAGAAGAGAATTGTGAAACATGAAATAATTAAGATAGAATTCTGGTTAATTTTGCAACCAGCCAGGGATTGAAAACATTAAACATTTTTTTAAGAGTTAAAATTGGAGATGAATGGACTTGGTTCTCGCCGAATAGAAGGCAATTTCTGACTGCTACCAACTTCCAAATGATTTTTGACAGATATTTCATATCCTTCATCCTTTTAATTTCAAAGATGAAATCTTAAACATTCCTGTGACATTACATAACATTCAGAGCACCTGCGATGTTACAGGTGTTGTAAATCCTTCAAGAAATGTCTAGAATATTGATCCGTCTGGTTTACTACTTTGTCCGGAATCATAAATTAATTAAAATAGTATTTAATATTAATCATAAATAATCTTTAACTTATTTATGGTTTTAAACTTACCTAAGGATTAGTTATTTTATTTATTACTGAGACTGTTTTGTATAGGAATTGTTCCTTTTTCTATCTGAGAAACACTTAAATAAATAGTAAGTTAAATCATTGTAAAAATTAAACATTTTTCTAATGAAACTGATATTTCTTAAATTAGCATTAGTTAAGAAAACAAAGCGGTAAAGAATTAAAAGTATACATTACATAATTCTAACCATACTTACTTTTGGAAGTATTTGAATCTATCTACTCCTTTGATAACATTTGATTTGGGTGGATTCTTTTCCATAGCTCTAAAACAAATTAAACTTTTATTAAACATAAAACTATAAAATATAAATTTCTGTTGTAAAAGTTTTCTGATAATTCATAAACAAAAAATTAGTTATCAATGAAAATCCTAATAAGACTTTCCCAATGAATATTATTATTACTGTTACTCAATTATTAACTCGCTTCTAACAAAGTTATTATTACCTCTAACACATACATAACTCAGATTATTACATATTTGATGTTTGTATCATATATTTGAGTATTATTGTTTGTTCTAATACAATTGCTATTTTTAGATTTTATATGTATGTATAGTACACCTGAATATATATATATATATATAGTTTTTTTTGGTATTGAAGGTTCTTTTGGTAGTAATTAAGTATTAATTAAAATGAAATAATGAATGATATGATTGACTGCTAAGAGAGAAGAAATTAGTTTTGAAAATAAACAAGAGTAAAACAAAGTTATTGTGAGTGGCAAAAGACAAAATAATGATATTAAATACTAAGAAACAGAACATAATAGCAGAAAGAGCAAATGTTTTTTTTTTCTTTTATTGCTCCATAATAAACACAGGATAGATAAAGTTAGGAAGGACTAGATGTAGAGCAGACCATTACAAGCCAAAAGAATTTTGCTTTAAATAAGTTTGCTAATATCAAACAGAATTATGAAGAGGAGTGATTTAAAACTTTTATATGTAACTAGATGTATATGAAAATGAAACGATCAGCAGAAAATCAACAATTTAAAGGAATGAATAATTCCAGAGGCTTTAAAAAAAAAGTTAAATTGGGTAAAATTAATTTAATTTTGGAACTAAAGGTTGTAAGTAATAGGTTAATTTTAAAACCTACTCTAGTTATATTTTAAGAATGGAGCAAAAATAGGCTTGTGACAAACTGAGATGAAGAGAAAATTGAGGTTTGTGGGATATCAATTTTATTTTTTGTTTTGTGGGATGATTTTGAAATTCTCACAAATTAAATTCTACAAAAAAACTTTGAATTTGTAAATCATTTTAAACTTGTAAATGGAAGGTAATGTAAAAGATAAATACTGTAAAGGAAACGAAAATTAAAATTCATAAAGCAGATGATTCAAGATGTAGATTGAAACAAATTACCTAAAAGTAAAAAAAATCAGTTCAAAATAGACTCTGTCAAAGCTGATCCTAGGCCTATGCTGGAAAAAGGAAGAGAAAAATGTCTATAGTAGACATGTCTAAATGGATGTACTTAAGTTCGGAAAGTGCAACAATTTAAGACAAAAAATGCTAGTTTCCCAGATTTATATGCTTGCAAAATCAACAAATTCTTGCCCCAAGGGGATAATGTAATATGTATCCAGCACCTTCCTAATTGGATGTTCTTTGCTAAAGTATAACCTCCAAAAGGTTATACTTTAGGCATTTTGTTATGCAGGCATCATCACAAACCTCCTAGCATGGTGGTTTGTGTTGGTAGCTGCACAGTGCAAAATTCTTATTGTTTAGCAACTTTTAGAACAGCCTTGAAATAAGGATAGGATCAATGGAAACAGATCTGGACCTCAACAAGAAAAGTAACATTTAAGAAAAAAAAGTTTATAAATTTAACAAATAAAACTATTACTATGGAATGTGAAGAGTGATCATTGTACAATAAAAATGGAAATTTTAAGAGTTCATGAGAAGAAGATAAATTGTGATAAAGGCTAGATTTCACAAGCAGAATTAAAAATTTCAATTAAGTCAAAACAGAAAGGAATGGGGTTAACTGGATGGGGGCTGGAGTAATCTGCCAATTCAGATGGATGTATTTTTCAAAACTTTGACCCCCCTTTGGAGTGATTCCTGATGTTTCAAAAGAAATTTCCCAAAAGATATCCCTCCACTTATTTTTTATAGAGAATCCGAATCAAGTACCAAAATCCATAAAGTGAGTAGCCTGGATTCACATGAAGTGAATTGATAGATTACTTGGCATTAACATATTAAATAACTGATGATAAAGTTTTCCACATTGAATGAAACATTACATTATAAAGTTTCTTACCTCATTTTACCTTTAAAAGAAGCATCAATATAATCTGGTATTGGATTTGCAGATTTGAGAAGAAGCTTCAGTCTTGGATAACGAGGAACATCACTAAACATTGATGAAAAAATTGGTTGCAGCTCCTAAGGAAGTAAATAAATATGATAAATTTAAAGATTATTAATAGAATTATTACATTTTTATTGATTTCAAATGTTAATTTTCCCAACTAAATTTCTTCTATTGCTGATTGCCATTTGATAATATCATTTTGTTAGCCTAACTTCTAATATGACAAATCTTGAAGAATAAATTTTATTCTGAATAAAGGGTAAAGTTTAATGCCTTGAAATATATACTTGATATCAAACTACTAAGATATTTTTTGATAATATGTGTATACTTTGTATACACTTTAGGAATTAAAAAATTAAAAATTTCAACTTACATATAGTGTTGACATTTCTAATGATTGTCTCACTGTCTCATAGTAGTCTTTTTGATTAGATACCGTAAATGTAGTGTCTGAAACAAGAACATTTTTACTTGATTAATCTTTAAAACAGTAAGAAGTAATTTAATCAAAACAAATAAGTTATTAAATTCTGTATGTAAAAGTTGACATTTTGTGATTAAATTTGTTTTTACATGACTGGCCAAAAAGGAGTGTAATGTATTTAAGGGGTGTATGTAAGTATGTATGCATGTTTGTTCCACCGTAGCAGCTCAGTGACCATAGATGTATGACCCTGCACCCGTTAAGGTATATCTTCAGAGGATGAGATGTGTCATAGGCTATATATATATGTGTGTGGTTACTTGTGCAATATGGTTACTTGTGTTTCCCGAAGCGGTCAATTTTTTTCTTCTATGTTTATTAGTCAAGTAATCAGATGTAGGTGCAGCAAGTCAAATATACAGTAACGGTGGCAGAGGCTATGGTGGCTGAGCCACAACACTGTACACCTTCATACCCTTCAAAAAAATTGGAATTAAAAAAACCCAAAAATTTTTTTAAATATTTATCTGAAGAATATGTGCTAGCCCAAATCTACTGAATATCTCGTTTACTATAGTTGGGACTGGGAAGTTTAAAATCATTGTTCAAAAATATATCTATCTTTCTTCATCCCCTTTCAAGGTTAAATTTCAAAAATACAGAAATTGGTTTACTGACATGTAGATTACATTCACCAAAAATTAAATTGTTTTCCTCATTTGTTGCCAAAAAATAAAAAAATAACAATGTGTGAAAAAATTCAAAAGTCTTTAATCCTTGAAACTCAGAATCAAACTTAAAAATGTAGAAATTGATTTTTAGATGTTCATAATCAATTAAACTACATTACCAGTTATAGTTTTAAACACATTACCAGTTCACAATTCATCACTTTTTGTGCTTCAACTGGCAAATCACTACCACTACATGTAAATTTAAATAATATCGAATTAATAATATGTAATATTATTCATTCAATTGTTTCAAGTTATTCAGTTCAAACCCTGTTCACAGCTCATTGATTCAATTCATTAAAGTTTGTGCCTCAACCGGCAAACCTCTTCAACAACATATATATATACTGGGTGATTCAGGAAGAAACAGAGAAACTTCAGGAAGTGAATTTACATCCAAAAATAATAAGAAAAGTTCATATGAACATAGGAAACAGAGAAACTTCGGGAGATGAATTTACTTCCAAAAATAATAAGAAAAGTTTGTATGAACATATATATGGAATCACTTCGTTAGGGAGTTACAGCTGGCGAAAGATTTCGCCTGAATTTCAGTTCATACTGAAATCCTCATTGAAGCCATACTGAAATTTTTAGCACTTAATTAAGGTGTAACATTTAGAAAGTTTTATGTAAAATTAACTGAAAAATTGAATAAAACAGGTCCCAGATTTGTAACTTCAGTAATATAAGTTCTATTGTAGAATATATTCAGTCACATTGTTGAATAAATCTTTTTACTCTGTCGAAGTTTCAGGCACATGCATTAAACAAATGCATGTCCCTGACCTCTGACAGGGAAGAAATAATAAATTTTTTCAAATTGTTTGGGCTGTGCATATTCTAACCGAAGTAATTTTTGTTTTGTCCCACTTATCCATCTGAGAAGATATAGAAGTCAGGTCCCTGTGTCAGGGACAAAATGTTTTATAAATGAAGGTGAAAACTTCATTTGCCCCCTTTTTCCCTTCATCTTTCTGGTATATATGCGTAAAAAAGTTTCATGTACCTAGATTATGTATGTTAAATATATAAATCCATAGTTGTTGGAGATAAAATACATAATGCACTGGGATATGTGGCAGGGGCAGGTTTTGCATGAAGTTGAAATAGAATGAGATAGTTGTCTGTTTTTTTTAGTTGCTTCTTTATTTTCTTCGATTTTAATAAAAAACGTTTTAGCATGGAATTTGTGAACCATATATTCAGCTGAAGTGACCTGTTTGGCGCATTCATTCAATGTGGGCTTTTTGTTTTTACTACAAATTGCTCACATGTGTCTATTTAGGGCTGTTTGAAAGTAAGTTCAAAGGTATTATTGAAGTACTTCATATAGAACTTGTATTTAACTTGACTAATAGAGTGTTTTTCTTTGAATATTTCATATATATATTTTTTTAACATTCAACTATGCATCTAAATAATGTTATTCTCATGATGAATAATGACTGCATTTTACAGGAAATTCAGATATTTGATCATAATTCACCATCATATATGAGAATGTATTATAAAAAACCCTCATTGAGTCACTTCTGAAATGAATCAAATATTCAAATGGTTGTATCTTCCATACTTACAGAGTATGTATCTATCCTATAGAAACACATAAATACAAAATATGCATTTTGTACAGAAATTGTCATAGAGCGCTTTCCTAAATGACTGATTCAGTTTGTGTAAATAAATTAATAAAAATGCTAACTTAAAGTTATAAAAAGGCTAGCAGCTCAGGCTGACTGATCTGAATAGGAAGATTAAATGTTTTAGAGAATTTTTATTCTGACTTCCTGCTTTTCACTTGGGATGCCTTAATGTTTATGGCATAATTTCTTAGTCAATAATTTGGTCCTATTTTTATTTTACTAACAAAGTTAGAGATATTCTTTTTAGAGTGTTTGTAAGAACTAATTGATAATTATTTAATTATACTTATAAATTTATTTTCCTGTTTCTCAATTTTTCTTTTATATTTCTTTTATTTTATTTTTTTTAATAATTTTTCTGCATACATTTATGATGGCTGTTAACAGTTAAAATATATATTCAGGTTTAAATTTTATTTCTTTCTAAATAAATAGAGTTTGAGATTTTAAAATTACAGATTTATTTCAATAACTGTTTACTACAGCTCTCTTTTCTTCTTTTTTTTTTTTTTTGTTTATGCTCCAGAACCACTGTAAGATATTACTTCAGAGGATGAATGAGGATGATATGCATGAATGTGAATGAAGTGTAGTCTTGTACAATCTCAGGTCGAACCAATCCTGAGAAGTATGGTTATTTGAAACTCAATCGCCAAAGAACTTCGGTACCCATGATCAAGTATTCAAATCCGTATAAAAGTAACTGCCTTACTAGGATTTAAACCTTAGAACTCTCAACTTCAAAATCACTACAACTCTACTGCTCCTGGCCTCCGTGGCAGAGTGGTAACGTGTCGGCCTTTCATCCGGAGGTCCCGGGTTCGAATCCTGGTCAGGCATGGCATTTTTCACACACGCTACAATTCATTCATTTCATCCTCTTAAGATATACTTAACTGTGGTTCCGGAAGTTAAACAAAAAAAAAAAAAAATTACGCTGCTTGCTCTTAATGTACTATTTTTCATATTACCGTAGCAGTTCCTTGTAATATACATATATTTAGGAAAATTTGTGGTGCTCCAGTTGTATTTTACTAAAAGCTTTTTTATTTTTTAATTATAGAACTTTTTTTTCCTTCTAAAATATTCATGTTAATGGAAAATTTTGAAAGAAAAATCTGCAAAACTTTTATGGTTTTTGAGTTTTTCTGTTTGTTGAAAGAAATATTTTACATACAGATTTCTGTACTAGTCCTTTGAGATCACATATTTATGATAATAGTATTTATTGATATGATCACATATTTAAGATATTTATATTTAAAAATACAAAACTTTGTTAGAGTATTTTTGATTGATGTCCTTTCTCTCAAAAAGAATACTTTTTAGCAAGCAATAAGATAAATGTTATAGTAATATGAAACCATATATTCATATATATATTTTATTTATATACATTTTCGTTTCTAAATATTTTGAGTTAAATTTTTGTAAACCTGATGCAGTGTAAACAAAAAATAATGTGTACAGCAATATTGAGATATGTAATTACATGTAAGCTTTAATCCAGTGACAGAAAATCATGTAATAAAATTTGATTGAAAACCAAATTTTAATAGCAATTGGAATTTTTATTTTATACAAAAATAATAAATATTTCGCTATTCATATATTGTTATAATGGCTTTCAGATTCAATGATTGGCATTATAATTAGTAAATTAAAATTAATAAAAGATTTACTAGAATTTTTTCTAAAAGTTCATTTCATTACTAATCAATTTATATTAGTTTATATATTAGATCAACTGATATAATGAAATTATCTACACATTTATTGGTCACTACAGAATATAAATTTACTGTTCACATTTTTTTAATGAAAATATAACCTGGAAAACATTCTTAAGATGTCAAAATAATTTTTAATATTAAGGGATTGATTTTTCTAGCAAAATTAATTATCATTACTTAGTATGGAAGCAAATTATTAATATATATATATATATATATATATATATATATAATTGTAATAATCATACAGAAATTAAAATATCTTTAATGAAAAAGGAACATCATTTTTTTAAATGCTTTAAATTTAATCTTTACTGTCAGTGGAAAAATACAATAATGTTATTAGCTAGTATGAAAAAACTGTTTATAAGAAATGTAAATTTTGAACTTCTGTTTAGTGTTATGAATTTAATATTAAAATTTACATAAAAAATTATGTTACTTACCATAAACAAAGTCCAAGGGTCTACTTGTTAAGTATCTATATCTATTAATTGGAGGAAGACTACAATTATGCTTTTTTGTATCCATCTTAAAATTTTTTTATCAAAAATTAGATAATAAGCCCAATGTTTACTTAATTCAGATGTATTTTAATTCAAGGATGTGAACATCTGTTTATTTTGTTACTAATAGCAACCAAATAAGTAGTTTGTTTAAAGAGTCTGTTTTAAAATAATTTTTTGTGGCATTATATATTGATTAAATAACTAAACTTCATTTCATACTACTTTAATTGCTTGTATTTACAAAAGTATATTTGTATTAAAAAAGTGAAATGCAATATTAAAGATGCAGACAGTACATATTTGTCAAGATTACATTTACTGATTTATATGGGTACCAAATATTCTGCCATGCACATTTGTCAATGTAATCCCCATTACTTGTTTAAAGTGATGTAAACATTGAGCTTAAGGAGTAGTTTGAAATCTTGTGTTTTTAAATCTGTGATGAGGTGGAGTAGTAAGTTATCTTGTATACAGAAAGGCAATTCATAAAATATTGGTACATTTTAGGAATTTCACAGCCAAAATTTTATATATAACTTATTGTATATAATTTCTATTTTTAATGTTAATTAGACGAGTTTAGCGAGCAAAGTTATGTTAGATTATGTTGATTCCGTGTACTGATAAATTATACGTATACATATACTAATCAAACATAACCTACACAAGCTAACTTCAACCAATTACGTTAAATATACAAATTATTAATAACAAAAGTGGTATTTAAATAAAATACAATAATGTTAATTGTTATTTTACTTCGATTAAAAATATTTTTTTGATTTTTTTTTGCTAAGAAATTCCGATCAGTATTAGACACAATCATATAAAACGTAGTTTTGATGAAACTGAATCAATTAAAAAGCCGTTATGGTTACTATAGAACAAAACTTCAAATATTTACAACCACTCTGATACTAAAATCCAGATTGGAATTGAAGTCAATAAACTGAATCAGAAAAAACTGATAAATACAAATAGTATAATAAATATTTGAAAACTATAAATATAAGCATGACACGATCGGACTAACGTTTTCAGAAAAAAAAAAAATTGTGGCTTTCTAAATACAGAGAAGTACATACTCCTTTTTGAGAACGTTCTCAGAAGACATTTTCAGAGTTCGGAGTTTTTCTTCATTGGTGTTGTGATATTGCTGTTTAATGATTAGAAAACTATTATGTGGTCCAATGTATTTGATTTGTGTTATTTGTTCACATAATTTGTTATTTTCGTCAAATTTAGTGCCTTTGTAAGTTTCATGTAAGTGCATTGGCTGTTTTATTGATTGAACTTGCTTTGAATTATAAATTTATGGCCTTTATCTACCATGGGTAAAATTTGCGTGTTGTGTGGTTAATATCCATTGATGTTGCCCTACTTTTAAAAATTTTGTTTTGCCGGCGCGAGTGGTAGCGTCTCGGCCTTTCATCCGGAGGTCTCGGGTTCGAATCCCGGTCAGGCATGGCATTTTTCACATACGCTACAATTCATTCATATCATCCTTTGAAGATATACCTTAACTGTGGTTCCGGAGGTTAAACAAAAAAAAGAGTTGATTTTATTGGTGTGATATTTGAATGTTTTCTTGTATCTTTGAAAGAATATATGTTATGAAGACCACTGTCATAATTGGAGTAGTCACTGCATTTCAATTTGTATCTTACTACTTTATTTATAAAAATTTATGTGTTTTGTTAGTTTGTTTATTATAATCTTATGTATTTGTTTGCAGTTTTGAAAGCAGTAAGTAAACTTCTTTCCTGAATAGTCGGCAACACCGTTTATTGATGTTTGTCAATATTACATATTTTTTCAGCACTTTTTTGTTGTATTTAATGTTGTAACATATTGATTGTATTTTGTAGTTGTCAATATAATGTTTAATTATGGAAAATTAATCAATATAGTTTAGTTATCCACTAACTTGCTTAAAGTGGGTATCATCCTTTGCAAATTAAAAAATAAATAGACTTAAAGAAGATAGCCTAATAGTTGAAAAATTTAAATAAGTTTATTCAAATTGGAATATAGTTAGTTATTTTATGTATAATTTCATGAATACACAATTATGTATATACATAATTTCATCTATGTATTTCATGAATGTGTTTTTCTATGGATAAAGAAAGGAACCAATATTTATTTGAAAGAATCAAAGAAAGTCATGGAAAAACCTTGATCATAATATTATCACTAAAAATACAAAAATAAAATAGCAGTTAGAAATTGTTAAAGTTCAAATTAATACTTAAAAATAATAATAGATGAAGAAGTAGTTCATAAGTGTATGTAATAAATAAAATAGAATTGAATAAACAAAATAATTTTGAAACTGTTGAATTAAAATTATCTAACTTAATTCTTGATCGATGTAAGATCATTTTCTTGTAAAAAAAAGTCTCAATCTTTATTGCAATTTTATTGGTCTTAAAATGGTAACAGTTAGGTAATTCAACATTATTTAAAGATCTTTCTTGAAAGCCAAATTACAATACTGTGTAAATGGAAATTTTTGCTGTGATTTGATGCAATGGATATAATTATGTAGGAATAAATTACATAATGTTTTTACAAAGGTTGAACACATTCATAATTATAAATGCATATTAAAAATATAACTTTTATATTGGAGTTAGTAGGGTTTATTTTTAGCCCTACACATAGTATTTCTTTCTTTAACAATTTTGAGGATTTTATTGATATGGGTGGTGTATGTAACAGTGATTACCTGATAAAATAATGAAATTTGCAGGTTGTATTCTGATACATGCCTTAGAAAGAGATTTTTGACTTGAACATAAATAAGTCTAAAATAGTTGTACTTTGTAAGGGGATGCAAAAGAAGCAAAATTGATTCTTCCAGAAAAATAGAATGGAAGTTGTAAATAATAACAAGTACCTTGAGCTTAGAATATCGTCATACCTTTCATAAAAAAGTATTTAACTGAGAAAGTAAATAAAGGTAACTTAGGGCTTATATGGCCTGTCATTATTTTATAGATAATAAAAATCTGAATTAAAAGTCAAAATTAGAAGTTTTTGAAACAGTTTTTTTTGCTATTTTATGTTATAGTGTATATATTTGGATGGGTTGACAACATATTATGATTGAGACATGGCTACAATTTATCAAAAAATTACTTAAGCACTGTTAAGTATAATTATATCTTAAGATATTACAGTTACTTGGTGATCATCTTTCTAAAATTTAGCTTTAAATATAATTGCAAATAAATTATCATGGTTTGAAGAAATTAATTTTCAATTTTCTAAAAGGATTGCCCTTAAATAAAATAAAAGATTGGAAGATTTATTTGAAGAATTTGTAAAAAATTGGAGGAAAATTTTAGAATCAAATTTATAAAAGAGATTAATAACTCAGATTTGTATACTTGTTATGGGGAATTCAGTTTTAATTTGGGTGAAAAGTATCTGTATAATGATATATTGTCTTAAGAATCTTTAGAATAAGATGAATAGTAAAAATTAGAAGTTTTAATCTAAGCTGAACTGTTTGCCATATTAAAAACTTATCTGTGTTGTACCCATTTGTGGCAGTTTTGAACTGCAGATGTTGCGTCATTTTCTGGTAGTGTCTGAGTATTGCAGATGTTGGATATAGATCACTAGATATGTAATCTTATTTACTCATGAAGAATTGAATCTATTAAATTTTGTTTTTGTTAATGATTTTGTTTTTATTAATTTTACAAATAATACTTGCTTATTTAGAGAAGAGTGTATAAATCCAATGCATAGCCACAGTCTGTTTACTCGTAACTTCATTTTTTTTACATGTTTAATATTATGTTTTTTATTGTTTCAAGTGCAGCATACTAATAATATTGTTTTTTTTTTTTTTTGTTCCCCTGTATTGTAGTCATCAAGATATGTAATTTATTAATTACGGCAGTTGCCTACTCCTGTGAAATGATTTTTCACAGCAGAATTGTCTTTAAGCAGTTATCTTATTTATGATTTTAATTTTAATTGTATGTATATTTATATAAATAAAGACTTGTGTGAATTATATGCTTTTATAAGTCTTTCAGAGTTCTGACAAAATTAAATTGTAGTATAGAATCAGTATTTAGTATCTGGTAGTTTTTTCTTATACAAGTTTCTGTTACTTATTAGCTTTATCTTCTCTCTTTAAAAAAATATCATTCATCCACACTTCTTATTTTTCTATATATCCTTTTTTCCTCCCTCTACGAATCATGAGACCTTGCCGATGGTGGGGGGGGCTTGCGTACTCAGTGATACAGAGTAGCTGGACC
>JAAAKQ030060654.1:0-15671 GCA_010016005.3 Zanna intricata
TTTATTTAATTTATATACTCATATTCAGCAATAGCAAAGTACTGCTGGGTCCACTAATACATATATATATATATATACACACACACACACACACACATGTATAAAGACCCCACTCTCAAGGTTGGGGGTTGTAGTACTATGCCAACAATCAGCAATTGGAAAAAATGTTAATGGTATGAAATATTTAGTAGCCTCAGAATAAGGCTGGATAAAAAGGGTTAAAAAGTATGGAATAAACATTTACGATTTGGATCTTGGCATTTCAAAATGTTAAGTTCTCCAGGAGCAATTACTATTCTAGAGTAGGAATGTTTTTAATTGTAGAATGGATGTAGTGGCGCTTTAGATCAAGTACGAGGAATACGTAAGAGTAAACATTACACCATCTTTCATAGTGATACAGAAGATCAAGAAGAGTACAGTTTGGAACAAGAACAACAGTTAAAAACACCTTAACTCAGAAAGTTATCAAATGCGAATCAATTAATGAAAGGTTATACTATGTCAAGATGGGAGGATATTTAGTTTACTAGCATTTCTTCTGCCACTACTCCATTTGGTCGTCCTACAGCATATGACCAAATGTCTGTGCCAAGAAGGACTACTGATCCTCGAACAGTTAAGCAACCAATATCCTATCTAGCTCACTAGAGCTAACCTAATTGCACGAATGGATAAGCATGGCACAAAAACCCACTTGCTTTCGTGTCTCACCATTCATTTTTCATATATTACAATTAAATTGGAAGGCGCACCCTGTGTGTACTAAAATATATGACTAGTCTAGTCAATAAATAAAATTTGTATTGTCAAAGTAATTCGCTGCCACACCTAGGTCGCTGAACGCCAACAAGTATCTGTCCACCATATTACAGCGCTTAGAGATATAATTAACAGGTGGTCAGCCATTTCTAATGAGTAACTTCCTACAGCAATGTGGTAGCAGTCTTTTCCCTTAGTAACTTACTAATGCCGACTGAACAACGCAACTGCATTAAGGAACTTCCACACAACTGCAACAATGCAGTTCTTGCCACACTGACTTGCCGTTTGTGAGCGGCCAATTTTCCCCAAGACCTCTAAGTTCCAGGGTAGCCCAAGTTCTGGCCTGCATGAGAACACAAATAATAATGGCCTAAGGTTAATGAGTTTTGCAGAGGCAAAAATTATGTGTAAGCACTATGTTCTCTCACAAAAGTATTCATTTAGGGATTTGGAAGGTCTCTTAATAGAAGTTATGTAAATCAAATTTACCACACATTAGTGGACAGAAGACATGTGATTGGAATAGAGAATGTAAAAGTAATAAGAGGGGCAGAGATGGGTAGTGACCATTACGTAGTGTTGATTACAGTAAGGCAGAAAATAAGCTGGTTAGTTACCAAAACAAATGGTATGAAAAAGTGGAACGTAGATATTAAAGTACTGGAAAATGAGGGTGGAAGGAGAAATTACAAACTACAGCTAAAAAACAATTTACAGTCATTGATTGATCAACAGGAGGAATGGTTGTGAAGAGGTGTTTTAAGAGTTTAAGGGATGGTACATTAGAAGCTGTACCACTTAAAAGTGGATGGTAGTCCACTTTTAAATGGAAGAAACAGAATAGGCGTGGTGCAATGAGAAATGTGAAGAAGTAGTTAAGAAAAGAAAGTAATTCAAGCAGATAGTACTGGTAAGTAATAATACGGAGGATGAAAAGGAATATAAAAGAACATGTAGACACAAAGTATACACTCAGGAGAGAGAAGTGTAAATTTATAAATGAACACCTGGTTAAGGCAGAAGAGAATACGAGCAAGAACATATATTGTGACGTTTATAGAACTGTACGATTTTTTAGGAAAGGTTATATACCATTTGTATGGATGATGGAAAACAAAAGGGGCGAACTGGTGATGTGGGGAAGCGGCTCAACTCCACAAGCTGCTCAATAATCCTGTGGAAGAAGAGATAAAAGACAGAAGAATGATTTTTGACCTTAATCTCAGATGGAAAAACCAATAAGAAAAGACATAGTGATTACATTTAAAGGATTCAAAATAATGAGGCATGCGGAACTGATTACATAAGGAAAATTACAAAGATATGGTTCTGAAACATGTTTAGATGCTGTATATAGGATGATTATCAAAATGTGGAGGTAGAAGAAAGTGCTTCAAAAGTGGTGAGATACATAATATATCCAATAAACAAGGAAGGAATTAAGTCAGACTGCAAGAATTACAGAGGAATATCACTCCTTTGCAGTATATAAAACATCTTTTCCAACTATTGTCAAAAATTGTTCCCTTACATTGAGGAAAACCTAGAACATCAGGTGGGTTTCGACACAAACAGGTCTACAGTGGATATTCATGCTAAGACAGATGATTCGAGAAGATTTGGTAAATAGAAGTCTTAAAGTGTGTTTCTGGATTTTATGAAAGTTTAGATAAAGATTACAGAAGAAGCATACCAAATAAGTTAGCTAGACTTGTCAGACTGCACATTCAGAACAGTGTGTAAAGTAAGAGTGGATGAGAAAGAAACTGATTACGCAAGAAAACTGTTTCTCCCACCCTCTTTAATATGGTACCGGAAAAGTCAATAAAGAGAGTTGTGGCAATGGGTTGGGGAGTATAAACTGGTGCAAATATGAGAATTCTGGCATTTGTGTATGATGTGGTGATGGTGGGAGACGATAAGGAGTTGGTTGGGATCCTTGCAGGGGAGGCAAGAAAGGTTGGACTGTGGGTTAATCAGGAGAAGACTGAGTACATGATGATACAAACAAGGGGAGAAGGAGTTAGTGATGATTCTGTTAGGAATGGGTACATAACATTAAAGAAGGTAGAATCTTTCAATGTTTGGGAATCATAATGAATTAGGATAATTATATGATGGAAGAGATATGGGTGCATATTAACAGTGCTGACATGTCTTTGGGTAAAGTTTTGAACTCTAGGTTGATATCGAGGGCTATTAAATATATAGCATACAAGACAATTGTTCGACCAGTTTTGTGTATGGGGCAGAGATGTGTATTTTAAGCACGAAAATGAAGAGGAGACTAATAGTCATCGACAATAAAGTCCTGAGGAAGATCTTTGGGGGAGTGCAGGAAAATGATAACTTCCAGAGAATTAGGAATTTAGAGATAAACTGTATAATAAAAGGAGATGCTGTTGCAGTCATAAAGAGCAGAAGACTACAATGGCTTGGACATATACTCTGACATTAAAGAGACATCATTAGAAAGTTTATGAAGAAAAATATCATGAAATACACTCTTTTGGAAGGATTAAACTTACTTTAAGAGTGAGGTAATGAGCTGATCAGTTTCAATGAACAGATAGGTAAGGTAATAGTAATTATAAATAAATATGTTACTACATCAAGAAAATGGTCTCCTTTTGCCCAAATGTAATATTCCTGGGTCTGGAATGTATTTCGTGCTGTTTATGAGATGTTTTATGTAAGAAAATTGTATGAAAATAATATTAATGGATAGATTCAAACTTAAATAATACAATCCAGATGTGTAACGCTTGAAAAAAATTAATTTATAAGTAATATTGTTTCTGAATTGGGAAATTTTTTAATTTAATTTTTTTTAAATCTGGTATAGTCTTTTAGATTCGTTTCTTATTAATATTCCAAAAGTCCACGGATAGGATTTGGACCACAATACAGGCAACTGTATCCCTAGTTCATGATATGTAGTCTTGTACACTCTGGTTGACCATACAGACGAGCAGTTAATTGAAATTCAACCACAAAAAAACACCGCTATCCATAATCTAGTATTTAAATCCAAATAAAAGTAACTTTCTTTATTGGGATTCTTTTAGATATTAAATGTATTTTATTGAATTTTCTGGATGGAAATATATTAAAAATCTTTCTAGAAATCCAAAATGATCCGACGAATGAATCTTATTTAAATTATATTCATTATAACTTTTGTTATACAAAACAGTCCTCAAAAAATCAAGTAATGTGTTTATGTCAAAAGTGTTTCTAAAAATTAAATAAAATTAGTTTACTAAAGAAAATGTCATTGTGTTTAATCAATAAAGTTATTTCTTTGAAAACAATTCTTTATTATTTCAGTAACTTCAGTTATTCTAAAGACTTATTAGCAATTAACAATAAATAAATAACATACAAATAAAAAATACGAAGAACAAACAAAAAGTTTTTACAAATGTTTTAAAGCAACTATTAATTCAAAAGATTATTCCAGTAATGTAATTTAACGTTTTTGTTAAAAAAATAAAAATAAATAAAATACTTTCTATTTCTAAAACAGGGCTGTAGATTATCATCTAAAACATGCAAACATGATAATTGAGGAAGATCATTAACCTTGATTAATCTGTCAAATGCACGATTTTTCAATTACTTACCGAAATATACGGGTTTTCCACACTTATGACAATTCCACATAGTTACATAATAATTCTATAATTTTTAAAACACACTATAAATAGATTAGAAATCAATATCATTATGTACAAACATCACAAAACATGACAATCAATTATTATACTCAAGCTCAATTCTCACACTACACACCTCTCAATCATACTGCACCAACGCTATACCGATATAAATTAGTAGTAGAAACAAAATCTACCAATTTTAAGGACATCGTTTTAGAGACTAGTAGTGTACTCTTACGGTAGAGAGTAATAGTAATACCACAAAATAAATAATATCAAATTCAACATATTTTCCCATATTATTATCAACCTTATTTCGTTAAATTTTGCGATAGCAATTAATTTTTTTCTATCAGGTTTGATTTAGCGTATTTTATTATAGTAAAGTTGTTTAGCATGCTGACAATATTAATATTCTGTTTCAGTGCGCATTACATTTTGAGATTAGCCTTCCGGACCACTGTTTGCTTCAGAGTTTGAGATGAACGGCAATTTTGTAGCGTCTGAAAATGCATATCTCAACGGGATTCTCGGGACTTCCCCGAATGAAATATTTGAAGTTAGCTAAGAATACTTCTCTTCTAGAAGCGATTTCTATTCCTTAAATTTCAAATCGGTTTCAGGTCTAATAATCAATCTTAAGTAATCTCTGACATACATTATATTCTATTCGGTCACGCCTGATGATATTAATCAATTTTTAATCAACGTGATAAAATGTTTACACTTTTATAAAATAATAAAAATCTCGAATCAATTTCTGAACACCTGAAATTGTTCTCTGGTAGTTACTAGAAAAAAAACTGGTATACTTTGAACAAGATCCTGTATTATAGTTATGATTATCTCGTATATAATGTCCTGTCATTATATCTATAACTTTCAGAAGACGTAAAAAAAAAATAGGTAATACTAATGTATGTCCCATGACAAATTCAATGCCGAATTGTCAACTGGTAATAGTAGGCCAGGAAAAACAAAACATGTCAGCCTCCGTGGCGCGACAGGTAGCGTCTCGGCCCGTTATTTCTTTATCTGTTTAGCCTCTAGAACTACTGTAAGGTATTACTTCAAAGGATGAATGAGGATGATGTGAATTAATTGTAGTCTTGTACAATCTCAGGTCGTCCACTCCTAAGAAGTGTGGTTAATTGAAAGCCGTCTCGGCCCGGTCTGGCAAGGCACTTTCACACGCCGCAAATCATCTATCTCATCCTCTGAATTAATATCTAACGGTAGTCCCCGGGTTAAAAAAGGAAAAAACAAAACATCAAAGGTAATGAAAGAAGTCTGTTTTATTCATGTATTATATAATCATAGCAAAGATGTATAATATAGTCATAAGGCGTATAATCAGTAATACTATATATGTATAAAATTTACATAATCATAAAGATCACCAAAATCATGAAGTATCAATGACTTGGTGTTAGGTTCTTTAAGAATAGGTGGTTTTAATTCCAAAATGGGAAAATAGAGATTGAATATCACAACAAATTCATATCAAAGTTCTAGGAACTATGTATAGATTACGTATCAGAAAACTATTGTGGATAGAAAAGGAAGAAATTCGGTAATTGCTGGAAGAGTTTAGGAGTAAGAAATACTTCAGAAAATATTTCATTCTTATTACAGTCACTAGGGACCTCAGAAAAGAATGGTGGTAGGATATACAATGATAAATAGATTAAAAAGTTTCAGGACCGAAGCGATACTGGAATTAAACCTAAAATACGGTTATGGGTATCTGTAGAATCACCAGTTAAACTATTTTTACATTGTACAGAGTAGTGTAGTTAACTTAAAGAAGAGAAGAGGAGTAAGTTTTGAGTCTAATTGCCAGATTTAGAGGAGAAGCCGAATAACGAATGAGAAGGTGAGGGCAAAGTGAGAAGATAAAGGGTCCTCAGTCTCGTATAAAAAAGAAATGGCTTCGTAACGTAGGTTGAGTGATAATAAATTTAAAAATATCAAAGAAACCACTATCGTAGTGGTCAATTGAGCAGCAGGTCAACTTAGCCTAGGAAATACTAGAAATATACAAGAAAGAAAGTGAAAAACTTTGAACCTCCGTAAAAAAATTGACCACGCTCTGCAGGTCTAGATTAAGAGAATCTAGATGATATTTAGGGATCCGTAAAAGTAAATCTACAGATTCCGGTGGTCCGTTCCAATGGAACCTGTTGAATGGAATTCAACAAATCATTCAAATTAAATCATTAATTTTTAATAATAAAAAAGTAGATTTTTAGTAAATCTACTTTAAAGAAATGTTTCTGTGGCTTAATGTAATCATATTTTCAATTCCTCATGTTATTGTTTTCCGAAACAGTTTTCCAGTAAAAGTTTTTTTTTGTTTAACCTTGAGGATGAGATAAATGAGTTGTAAATGAGTTGATTGATAAATGAGTTGATAAATGAGTCGTATGTGAAAAATGCCATGCCTAATCGGGCTTCGAACCCGGAACCTCCGGATGAAAGGCCGAGACGCTACCACTCGGCCACGGAGGCCGGCCTCCAGTAAAAGTTGTTGATTGTATAAATAAGCCTCTGCCGTTGCTTTCACCCTTCAATGTGGTTGCTGGTATTAAACTGAAGAACTATGTACTATTTGCAATTGGTATAAATTTATGATTGAAACATTCGTAATCAAAAATTTTATGCAGTTATTAATAAACTAATTATAGGAACTAAAATTTCACAAAAAGAGTTGATCTACAAACGATGAAATTTATTATTACAAAAGAGTGGCTGAACAGTTTCTGGAACTGAGAAATTTTTTTAATGTGGCTAACCTGTGTAATGTGCCCTGACTACTTATACATGTTGTAGTTGATGCGTGTAGTCAAAGTAGAGTTGAATCGCATGTTATTTTTGTGTACGTAATTATTTCATATTAACATTTCCTTCTAAATATGTGTTTATTTGTGTTATTTCATTGTTTCTGTGATTTAAAAGTGCAAATATCTAGCTGTTATCTTATGTTCTGTGTTATGTAGTTAATTTAATTTGAGGTTATGTTTATTACATACTAAATTTACTCATGAACTTGTTTATGAACGAAAATAATGAAACTAAAAGTACGCTTACGACAATGGTACTTCAGAGCGATTCCATTTCTTTTGTTAATTTTGCATCATAACGCTAAGGGACTTAATTCTGATAATTCAAGTGAAGAAACTGCTTCTGAAGTTCCTTGTAATAGCAGTTCATCCCAAATAGTTAAAGTTTCGTTTTCTAGCCAAGTAGTAAAAAATGGTAAGTTTATGATCTGGTTTCAAAGATTTACTTGTGCATGAAAAACATCATTTATGTTCTGCTCTGATGTGAAATTCTGTTGAATTTTTTGTTTTTAAAAATAATTTAATTCTTTTTAGTAATTTAGCCAGATTTTGTTTGTTTTTCTTTGATACCTTAAAATCCATTGACTTCAGAAATTTTAATTTTATGAAACAGTTTTTTTTTTCAGAAAGATACATTTAGGAAAATAATACTCTTTCTCCTTTAAAATTGAAAATTATTTTCACTTTTTTAACTCTTGAGATATTTGCCCGTGATGGATTAAGTAGCATCCTCCTTATGGCTCATTTGTATCATTATTTTCAGTTTTAAAAATATTATTTGTTTTTCTAATTATCCTAATACAATGTCTTTGTATTCTTTTGGATAGATAGTCCTTGGTGTTCTTACAGACCCCTAAATACTATTCATGTTGCTTGTTAGTTCTTCTGTGGTATATTTTTACATACAGGAAAGCTTTGCTTTATCATTGTAGTAACTTTGGACTACCTCTGGATTTTGATGAAATCTGTGATAATATTATTTAGTTTATAAGTTATTCATTAAAATTGAAATTATTTGTTGAAAATATGTATCATCTGAATTACATCTCTTAACTCCTATAATTCAGCACTCTAATATACGTTATTTTTGGAGTTTATTTTGGAATTTGGTTTCAATGAAATTCAGTTAATGAGATTAGATCCACATAAGACTTGAGCATAAGATGTAAATGTAAGGTAAAGGTTTTTGGTAAATGTGCAATGTGTGTTATATATGAAGTAAATAGCATGGTTTAAGTGAAGTTTAATTAATTTTAGTTAGGTAAAAAATTTATAAATTTGACAGAAACTTACTTTCATTTATCTGATGCAATCACAGTTCAAGATTTGCTCAAGTTTACCCAACTTAATGTTTAGTAAATATAATCTTATACTTAACTGAATTTAATTAAAACCAAATAATTTAGCCAGCAGAAATAATATATATTACATGTGTATTTGTAAAATAATGAAATTTTGGGTGGAGGTACTTCTATAACTTACAAGAGATATAACTTGGGTGAAAGGTGTTTCCAATGAATAATCTCAGTTATAAAAGAATAACTTCTGTAACAAGATATATTTCAAATTTTATCAAATGTTTTATTATACTTGTAAAGCTGCTTCAAAGCAAATTTCCTTAGTTTATTTTTCTAATCTAAGCCCTAACATTTTTTTTTGTATCATTATAATTCATACCTATTGAAAAATTGCCATTTAGTTTATAGATTTTTTTATTAGTTTAATTATCAAAAGATGCTTAAAGCATCAGGAAGTACAGAGGAAGTAATCTGAAGAAATAATATTGGTTACTTAAAAGAATTATGAAACCAAACTTGACAAACTAATTAATTTGACCAATGTTTATAGTGTAGTATAAGAAGGCTAAGTTGAAATTTAAAGTTTATATAAGTTGTATGTAGATTTTACATATTAAGCTGAAAAATATTTGTTGGAAATTTGGTATATATATTTTTCTAAAGATAAGAATCAAGTTTTATTAACATTCTTATACGTGTATAAATTGCAAAAGAAGAAAATTAGTGTGTATATGTATGTCTGATTTTATTTTTTGCTAGACCTTTGTACTGTGTGATTGAATTGTTATCTTAATTTTAATATAAACTTAACAAAAAAATTGAAGTCCAATATTATAACAATACACAATAATAATAATAATAATAATGCGGGTAATTACGATACTTGTATGTTAATACCCGGTTTTTTCTATTCTTGAAGATAAACCCTAAACCAATTTTTTTAAATTTTTATTACCATAAACTCATGTATGTGGAATATTTATATCATGTTTCTATAATAAGAAAGTGATTTAAACATATTTCTCCGTTTGTCATTACTTGCTTTACTTATATCAACAATTTAAACTAAAGAATTTCATCTGGATTTGATTTGAAAATATGCAATCTAAGGTTTTTCTATAATAAACTTTGGTGTTCATCAGCAGTTTAGAATATGGTTTTGAATCTGATACCGCTTGATAGGTTTTTAAGCTTTATTTTCAGCAGCAGGCAAAGCTTTTGTAGTAATATATATTTTCTAGTTATAGTCTACTTAAAAGTTTTTTCTGCAGTACCTAATTTTTTCTCTAACCTAATGGCCGTTGTAATAAACATCAGTTCTTGAATTTCAGAATAAAGTGGAAGAGTTTAGCTTACATCAGTGTTAATTATTGCTTCAGTTTTGTTGATGTGGACACTTGAGTGTGTGAACAAAATATTGAACAATTGTGTGAAAATTCAAAAACAAAAATCAGTGTGGCTTTAAAAAGTGGTTTTGTGGAGTTTATGTGATATAAATCCCAGAATAGATGTTATTTTGTGAGTTATTTTGTCATATTTAACCTTATTAATAATTTTTTTATCTTATTTGTAACATTAGATTCTTAGCATTTGTCTAGAGAATAAACAGTATATAGTTTAAATTATTCAATGACAGTACAAGATACCAAAGTAGTTAATTGTGTATAGCAAGTAGTCATTTAACCAGTTTTACTAGCAGAATAATATCCAGTGATATAAATTAGGAAAGTACAGTGAATGATAATGGAAAAATGAGAAATGCCCATTCCTCAAGAGAGACAGTCAAAAGAATATGATTGGTCTGAAAGACCTTCACTATTGAAGGGTTAAATTTAATAATAAACTTATTATTGTGATTATATTCATATCTAGTTGTTAAGCTTGATAGAAAAAAAATAAAAAAAATGGGAGAATTGGTATTTATAAATATCAATTTTATTGTTAAATACTATGTGATAATAAATTATTCAGTAAGGAATTGTAATAATTTTTCATTATTATGTATTATACTGTTCTTAATACATTACTAAGATAAAGCATTTTCTATGGAAAATATAATCATTTAGTAAAATGTTTTACATTAGATTTATCAGAATTACTTAAAGATGAATCAATCTTCTGTGAGTAACTGAGGGATTATTGATTTTAAAAAAATATATATTTAAAACAGCTTCAAAAACATGTTTTTGTATATCTTTGAAAACACCTCATTTCCTGTGATATCATAAATACATTAGATAAACTTCTACAATTGTATATGTAGTAATCCATCATCTCACGTTGTGTAATTTAGTAATGAATTAAAATAAATCCACCTTTAAAAGTTAACATAGGAAAAAATTTATGTACTTAATTTTAATTTAATAACTTAATTTAGTAAATTAATTAAGTAACTTAATAACAATCATCAAATCATCACTACACCTAAGTAGTATAACCGATTGGTCTTCTAACACTTCTTCCACTTTCTCTCAATTCTTCTGTACAGAATTCTAGTTAAGATTTTTGATGGATGAGTATTAAGTAATTGTTCTGTATTCTTCACATTTATCTGCTCCTGCTTTCTTTGGAATCATGACAATAATACTCTTTTTTAAGTCTGACAGAACTTTCCCTTTTTTGTAAATATTATACACTGAGCAGTAATTCTGTTGTTATCCTATCTATCCCAGGAACCTTTCTGCCATTCAGATATTTTAATGCTCTGCTAAATTCAGATTTCAGTGTTGTATCTCCCTTTTCATCCTGTTCGACTTCTTCTTCCTCTATAACACCATTCATTTCCTCCATATAACTCTTCAATATATTCCACCCACCTGTCTACCTTTTCTTTCGTATTATAAATTGTTATACCATCTTTATTTAACACAATATTGTATCTAAATTTATGTAAATTCTCCTTTACTTTCCTGTATGCTCTATTTTACCAATGATCATTTCTCTTTCTACTTCTGGACACTCTTCTTTAATCCACTTTTCATTTGCTAATTTGAACTTCCTGTTTATGGTATTTCTTAACTGTTGGTAGTTCCATTTCCATTCTTCTTCACTAGCATAACTTTCTAAGTTCATCCATCAGCTGCAATATATCTTCTGATATCCAAGGTTTTCTACCAGTCCTCTTTGTTCTGTATAAGTTCGCTTCTGTTGATTTAAGCATTTCCTTTATAACATTCTCTCATTCTTTTTCTATATTTTCTATCTTATCATTTTTACTGAGGAGGGCCTCTTGCGATGCCCTCTTCAAAATTATTTTTTACCTCTTTCTCAAGATTCTCTAAATTCCAATGATACTTCTGACGCCTTTTCTTGAGGTTTTTAACTCCAATCTACATTTCATTATCACTATATTATGGTTGCTATCAATGTCTGCTCCAGGATATGTTTTGCAATCGAGGAGTTGATTTTAAATGTTTGTTTAACTGTTATGGAATCTATCACCAAGTTTTTTCCCATGTGTATATTATTCTATTATAATTTTTAAACTCGGTGATGCAATTACTAAATTATACTTTATATAAGTCGATTTTATACTCAATAAGTCTGTTACCTTTTTCATTCCTTTTGGCCAGCCCATATTCATCCACAATATTTCCTTTCTTGTCTTTTCTGATGCATGCATTCCAATCTCCAACTATTATTAAATTTTCATTCCCTTTTATGTATTTAATTGCTTGTCAATTTCTTCGTATACACACTCCACCTCATCATCATCATGAGCACTTGTAGGTATATAGATGTTAACAATCGTTGCCGACTTAGGTTTGATTTTATCCTTATTACAATAATTCTATCGCTAAGCTGATAGGGAAGAGAGTAGAGTACTCTCTTCCGTCCTCCTAACGTACGCCCTTAACAACTACTGAAAGAAGTGCTTCTCTCTTTCAAGAATCATTCCATAGTCTGATTCTCAGCAGATACATCTTCAATATAGTTGCACCTTCCATCTAGCTGCTCTGTATCACTGAGCATTCAAGCCCCTTCACCATTGGGAAGGTCTCATGATTTATAGAAGGAGATACTCATACATTATAGTTACAAAAAAATTAATTCAAAAACATTTTTACATAACAATAAAAAATTTTATATTAATGAGAGTAGTTGTATTATAGATTGATAACCTCTCTTTCTCAGTGGTCAGTACTAAGTTCTGGGGTTCATCATCTAAATCATTGATTCTCAAACTTTTTTTGCTTACCGCTCACATTGAGAATCAAACATTTTCTAGTGCCTCCCAAAATGTATAAACTTACCATCAGTTAAATATAATAATTGCAGTTGCTGTTTTTAAGATTAGATTAAATTAGATTGCAATCTTAAATTAGAAATTTCTGAGTTGAAACTTTTTTTTTAAATGAGAGCAATTAAAACACATATTTCATCATATTTGGAAGTATTTTTATTAAAATTGTTTTCAAAAAAATTACAGTTGTATCTATGTAGTTATGAAACAACAAAAGGGATAGCATATTCAATATTTGACAATACAATAATTAAAAAAAGCTTTCAATTGAAAAACTAAACTTATATCAATGTGGAGGATGAATCTGATGTGTTTTAACAAGTTTGTTAGTATCAGGTTTGAATTTCCTTAAAAACAGATGTAAGTCATTGCATTCAGTAACATGCAGCTAATTTCTCTTTTTGGTTAGCAATATTTTTACAGCACTAAATCTACTTTCAGACAAATGCAACAATGGGAATGCTATCAGAAATCACTGAGCAGTCGATCATAATATTCACGAAGAAAACTTTCAAATTTTTGAAACTTTTCTTCGTACAAATTTTTTTTTTTAATTTGATGATTTTTGAAATCTGAAGTATACTGTCAAAAAGTAGAGTATTCAGGCCTTAATTTTTTATTTATTTGCTCCTCTATGCCTCTTTGGTAGCAGAGTTAAAGTATTTTGAATAAATTAATTTTTCGTAAAATATCATAAAATACAGGTGACCCTTTATTTTTTTGTACTAGTGTTGTAGATATTTAAATTTAGTTTGAAATATCAGGAAAACATAATTTTTCTCTTTTTTTTTAAATGAGCCACCTCCTTCCTAGACCATCTGAACGTCCCCAATTTTCTGTGGGCCTTCTACGCCCCCTGAAGACCTCCTGTACCGACAAGGGGGTGTTTTCCTGGGTGTCACCTAGAGAATGAGAATGAATGATCTAAATGAAATGAGATTATATTTTTTAAATAAATATAAATTTTAAATAGAACTAGGTTTTGTCAAAGTCCACGTAACAGTATTATTTGAATGAAACCATGTGGTAAGAACAAAGTTCATTTTGTAATTACCAACTGGCAAAATACCTCCAACAACTATTGAAAAAAATGTTTACCTGAATTTTTTTGCTCCACAGAACTCTTCTGAGTAGTTATTTTGTCAGTTGGAAGTTTAGAATTAATTTTAACTTTAATTTTTTTTTCATCTTGTGGTTAGTTCAGAATCACCTGGGATTCTAAAAGAAACATTTTTTTGGTTTATTGAACACACTGCCATCAGAAAGCATGATTTTCTATTATTTAAAAAAATATTTAGTAAGATTTTGTTCACGATAAGAATTATTTTAAAATATAATCTTTTATGATAAGCCAGAGCAAGATTTTACTATAAAGTGTTCTTTTTTGTAATGTGTATCAAATATTTTCAATTGTTTTTTCTACAATCTTAAACAAATTATTCTCTATTTTGACCTTTGTGTCAACTAATGTTATTATTAGTGGTTTTTTTTAATTACACAGACTCATGTTTAGAATTTAGTGAGTTTTAGAATCTTAGTGTGTTAGATTCAAGTAATTTCTGTTTTTGTAACATACCATGTGTTTATATATTTCATAATGTTTTAAGTGTGTTGTCATTCTTTTATATGTGTATTATATTAAGGTTTTTGATAATGTTGGTAGGTTATGAGTCGTATTTAAAATGGTTTATTTTTGTTTAACCTCTTTTGCTGTAGAGTGTTTTCAAGGGCTCATTTCAAAGTTGATTTGAGCTGTATACTCAATCACACTTAATCACTTTCACACGTAATCATTGTGAGAGTGCAGTCAAAAGAGTTTAGTTTATTCTATTTAGTCATTGTGCTTGCTTGGTGTTTATCTTCTGTGCATAATTATTTTTAAATTTTCTTGTTACAAAGGCCTCAATATAACCACATTTTTTAATTTGTGAGATATTTTCTTTGAGTCTTAGATACAAAAAATAAGTTGACACAATTTGAATCCAGCAAATCCACCTCTCAATGGATACATATTTGATATGTTGACCACAAACCAAATATGTATCATTCTATTTAATAAAATCCACCACTAGTAACATTGGCTGATGTAAGTGTGAGAATTGTCGCTGAGGATTTGTTGCAAACATAACTGAAAAAATTTTTAAATAATTTATTAAAAATCACTTATAACAAAAAACAAAATTTGGTTTGTTTAAAAAAATTATATTTCTGTATGAGTACTTTATTTAATTTATTTTTTTAATGGATGTTGGCGTGGTATTTTTCAAGAAGATGCCCGCAGCCAATCAATTTTTCCAATTTTAATCAGTTATTGTTGTAGTTGTTAGATGGCTCCGCTGAAAAGAGAAAATAGATAAGTTAAAATTGTAATCTAACTTTATATAATAAATAAATATAATTATAAATGTAATCTAACAGAACTTAATCTACGCTCGTTTCGCTCGCTAGTCAATGTTAGCAAGCGAAGTGATCGTAGGTTAAGTATGGTTAAATTAATAAATTTTTAATAAATTCAGTAATTATTGCAATTGTTTATTATTTAAGTTATCAAAACTTTACTGTTAATTAGCCTAAGTTAGCGAGCGTTGGTTAAGTCTGATTAGATTATATTTATAAGGCCGCCGGGCTGGTCTAGTGATTAACGCGACTTCACAAATCATCTGATTTAGAAGTCGGGAGTGCTGAGGTTCAAATCCTAGTAAAGGTTAGTTATTTTTGTACGGATTTGAATACTATATCGTGGATTCCAGTGTTCGTTGGTTTTTTTTTTTTTTTTTTTTTTTTTTTTTTTTTTTTTTTTTCTTCTTACTCCCCGTCTAAGGTTAATAGTACGGGTGGCCACCGCCCCACCCCCGGCCCC
>JAAAKQ030060687.1:0-15834 GCA_010016005.3 Zanna intricata
AAAAAAGAATTTAGGCCGATGTAGTACGGTTTTGAAAATTAGGTAGGTTGATACAATCCATAATTAAGTTAGGTGAAAAGGAGATAACTAATTTTTTGGCAGAATCTTGTAAAGCGACTAGACCAAAAACTGTAGAAGAAGACAACAATTGCAATTTGTGAAATAAGTAATCGGGGATTAGGATGTAGTAGATTGAAAATAATAAAAAGGAATGGATAATAACATAAAATTCTGATGGTTCGATAAAAAGCTATCCATATTTTCGAATCTACATGCAATTTTCGCAGATTTTTGAAAAATCACTTCTCCAGTTTAATTTGGTTTATATAACCGAAGTTCAATTTAATAGTAGAGGCCAGAAAAACTGCTTAATGATGTAATACTGAGTTCTTGTAACAGTTACCCCCGTTGAAAGCCCCCCGGGAATTAAATTTCCGACAAATATGATAAAGAATTTATTGTGTTATTTATCCCAATGATTCTACACTTCATTTCAAATATCTAGTATGAATTTTTGGTTGCAATATGCGACAGTCACAATATGTTTTCCAACAAAACTGCATAAAGATATAAAACTGCATGCAATTTTGTAGAATTTTTTTCTAATTTTTGTGTTGAACATCATTTTGCATGTATACTAAGAGTTAAAAATACTATACTATTGTTAAAAAAATAATTTCATGTTATAGATGAAATCTATTTTAAGATTAACAGATTAAAGTGGCGATAGAATGAGATACGGGGCTAAGAGTAGAGAAATAATAACAATTTGGCTATTCCGAACTGTCCGAGCTGGTTGCGGATGTGGGTCTCGGTTTTACTGTATACAGTAGGGGCGAGATGCATGACCGTGAACTGTTTTTGCCGACACTGGGCTGAGTGCGGACGGGGAGTGCTCATCCTCCTTCCCGGTTATGCAGCCGTGTTGAAGGTGGGCTGTTATGAGCTTGCTCTGCCAAACTCTTGCGCCGCCCAGAGTGAATCAGTCACTTCGGTCATTGGCAGGAGTCGTCTCATGAGTGAGGGTTTTGGAACCCTAACATGCGAGCCCTAGGATGTCGGTATCGTGGGTCAGGCAGTACCTGACACCCCAGCCCGGATTAAATTTGTGAGAGGCGGCTAACTGGGGGAGCCCAGGCAGAATCAGTGAACCGGGGCAAGCACAACCGTCTCTCCAGCCGCACCTTGTTACATACTGACTGGCGTATCTATACGGTATGGACATTATACTTTCACAACTTCTGTTGTAGAGGGTGCACGTAAAACCTCTCGTCTTAAAGAGCCTCTGACTTCGCAGGAAAAAAGGAGTGAAGCGTTTTTTAATATATAAAAGTCGGATCGAACCAAGTTTCAACCGAAAGGCAATGCAGCGATACCAAAATATTTGGTCATGAAAAAGTTAGAAGGAAATTTTAACAAGTAAGTTCTTTGGTGATACCCAGAGTCATTACGAAAGCTGTCGGAGGACTGGTAAATGATGTAAGAAAATCTGCTGAAGAACTCTTTGAAACCGTCAACTATTTACAATCGTCAAGGCTGCTGAAGGCGAAAAAGATTGGTCTTTTGGACATTGAAATTTCACCACACAGTACTCTAAACACCTCGAAGAAGGTAGTTGTGAGGAGGGACTTGCGGAACTGCACAGAGTAGGAAATCGTCGAGGAACTGAGTGAACATGGAATTATAGCATGTCGACGCGCCGATTGAACACCTGATGCAACGAAGAAGTTGTATCCTCCACGTCGCATGTTTTGAAATACAAAAAGAATAATCGGGAAAATGTGAAGGCCACCTTTCACAGAGTTCGTTCAATCCGACTCCGACGCATGCTTTGGTTGTCCGAGGTTTGGGCACACAGAGCAACGTTGTACAAAGAGGCAGATCTGTTTTTGTGGTAAAACATTGCACCCTGATGATCCATGCAGGGATCCACCTGTCTGCATCAATTGTCACGGCAGTCACTCTGCAAGATCGAGAAATTTCCAACCCAAGAAGTTAAGACAATTCGAAAGGTGAGCTACTTCGAAGCGAAGAAAATTGTTAATAATAGAAGGTAATGTCGCCGAAGGTAATGGCGTACGCACAGGCTGCGTCGGCTCCTAAAAATTCATTCAAATCGATGGAGGTATTTGCGAAACTAGTACCGGCTTAAGCGACTATTATTGAACGCATTGTTAGCAACAAACTTGAAATCGTCCAACCAGAGAATATAGCTCGAAACGGGCAAAGAAAACAGTAGCTATTAAATAAAAGAGTTCTTCTCCTTTAAGGAATGAGCCTTCGTCCAGTTTCAAGGCTCTAAACAAAAAAGGCAATGAAAACAAATTAGACAAGAAGTCTGAAGCCAAAGAAGCATTAGAAAAAATCCTTATGTAGGGAAGAAGGAAGATAGAAATTAAAATCTTAGATATAGAGGATTTAGGAACAACAAAAATGGAGGCTCTAAAAACAATGAGGCCTTTAGTAAAAGCGCGAGGACTTAAGTCGCCCACAAAGTTTAACATGGAGGTACTACAAACCACAACATAGGAGCTGGTATCATCTGATGCCGGTAAGAGGGAATCTTTCGCGGTTTACTGGGAGGGTCGGATGATTCCAACTCCGAGACCTCAAATACCTTGGAGTTTGACATCGAGGCCTTCAGGAAAATTAAAAAAAGAAGTAACAAAGGATCACCTAATGGTAAACCTAAGCAACAGAACACAAGAAGCTAGTATTTTTTTTTTTGTGTTTTTTTGATGTGACTAATTTTAATGAGGATGTGTTTTTTCTTTTCATTTTTGTGTGAGACATTCAAGTTATTTTTTATAACTTTTTATTAGAATTGATTTGTGTGTGTTTTAAGTGGTAAGAGTCCTTTTCATCCTTGTCATCTTGAGTTGAAGAGTTTTTATGGGCATATCTTTTAATTGTTTTATATACCAGTGAAATTTTGAGAGTTTTGACATTTCATTAGAAATGGTTTGAGTGTTTTTTAGCGGGGTGGACCCTTTAAACTCTTGTCATCCTATATTTCTTTGGGGTTTCAATATCCTTTGACAACTATATTTCTAGATGATCAATTTTGACAAGCCTAGTCTTCTGAATACATCGTTATTGTTTTTCTGGAGAGGGAAGGTGCTAATGATCACAGTTGTCGATGCCCCTCAAACCTCAGAAAAAAATAATAATAATAACAGCATAAGAAATAATCGTCTTATTTTGTAGAAGTACACATCTTAATAAACCACAAAAAAATTCGCTTTTATTATGGATTACGTCAAAAAGAAAAAAATCTCAAAATTTTTTATGAAACTTATTTTCCAGTTATTATATGAAAAATAAGTCCGTATAATTTTCGCCTTATTTCGAAAATACTCCTGAAAACATTTAAAATATATATATATATCTACGAGTATAAATAAATCCAGCTAATAGTTTTTATGTTCGCTAAACGTGAGTTCTTTAAGTATTAAAAAACAAATCAGTATTATGATTTTTATTTTTCTACATCGACTTCTTTGAAATCGAAAAAATCGATATAAACAATAGGTACCGCAAAAGTAGCCTGCTGTATAATAATAGAAAATGTATATGTAAAACGAAGTGATTCTTACACTAAATTCGTATATACCTGACATTTGAACGCGAAAAATATAGCTAATATATCGTTCGGTAAATAAAATTAATTATAATTATTATGGCATTTATCGTAATATTTTTTTGAGCTGCCTGTTTATATCTTATTTCACTTATTTTTTTCAAAAGAAAAAAAAATAATTTTAATTAATTAAAAAAAAAAAAAATAATATACGTAAAAGTATATTAATTTTTGAACGTACTTTATTTCTGAATCGACAGTATTATTCCGCTTCGGTTCTGAAATAAAACTATAATAAAATGTATATCGCATTCTATATAACTATTAAAAATAGATAAATAACAATAATAAATATCGGTTGAGAAATAATGCCCATTGCTATTATGTACAGAAGGTAAAAAAATATTTTATTACTATTGAAATAAATGTTTAAATAATATTTGGTAGTCTAAACTCAAATGTAAAATACGAAAGAATAGAGGTTTCATTCGTAAAGTGAACGTCGTTATTATTTTGACCCTCGGTGTCTTGTTCGTTTGTTCGTTTCTGTTAGACGTTTGTCCGAGAGTAAGACAAGAAAATTGGTTTTGAACCTAATAACGAAACCGCATGATCTTTTCTCATTGTCCGTGCTTCACGGAACTTTCACAGGCAAAGCTAATTTAAATATCTTTAACGTAATCGATAGTTTACAAAGAAAATAAAAAAAAAATCTGTGACTTAGGAACCAAACGTATTGTTGAATGTTTATAAAAAATATATTCGGGTAAAAATTAATAAGTTAATAAATTCTTAAATATATATAATTTATAATTCAGAATGAGGAAATTTTGTCGAACAATTAATTATTAGGGAATAAAAACGTATCAGAGAAACCTGGACATAGATTGTTGATTATTTTATCAAAACGTGATTTATATATATATATATTTATTTACTGTAAAACAGAATAAATGCCAAAACCTGTTAGTGAGCTCGGCATTTCTACAACACCGTGTCTTCGAAAATTGAACGTATCTTAGTTCCACAATAAATTATAAGGGAAAATAATGAATATATTATTGTCGGAAAAGCCGGTTATGAAAATTAAGATACGAGAAAAAGGTTTTTCAGAAAAGTGGATTAAACAAGAAACTCTTCGAATAATCAAATGCAATAATAAGAAAAATACGTAAAAATGATTCATGTCCGGAAAACTGTCGAGGGATACGAAGTAAAAATTTATCGATAGGTCTGTCGTGTTTGTTTTCACGTTTCAAATATCCTCCACGAATTAATTTAATAAAATCTAAAATCAATTACATTTCCTTCAGCCTTTTTAAAGACAACGTCCTTCCATTTTTATATTCTTTCTCAATGTTTAGCAAAATCTCTTCTTTCATCTTTAGCGGTGTGTCGTTCTTCACGCGTAAGTCTCTAGTTTTCGAGTACGGTCAAAAGGATGCACTGAGGTTTCTTTTACGTCAAATTTACAAAATATATCACCTTGAGCAATTCATTATATTCTAAACTACCTAGAATTCCTTCAGATATCAGATCACTGAAGGCCTGGGAGAAAATTGTAAACAAAAAAAAAATATATATATATATTAATGAAAGTAACACAGTTATCATGCATAATTTAATTTTTATTTGCTTTGATTCTTTCCCCGTGAAATCGTTAATATACATAAACACACGCGCGTGCGAGCGTAAGCACGCGAACCTCCTTTCGAAATTATTAAAAAAAAAGATTAAAAGATTATTCTTGATCATTCATATTTTCTCATTTTTATTTGTTTAAAATATTTCGTCAAAATGCATCCTGATAGTGTAAATCACAAAAAACAGGTTTACCGACCACAGGGGGAGCACTTTTTAAAAATTTTAAATGAAAAATATATCCTGCAAATGTTGTTTCGAAGTTAATTTCTTTTAATTTTTGTTAACATTTGAAACTTAGATTTGAGATTCCTTTCAAATCTTATATTTAACCAGAGCGTATCGTCAACGAGTAAATAAAACGTGTTTCTGTAAGGAAACGGCCGGAGTTTTGATTCGAAAACTATTTTTTTCTTCCCTGGATTATCGGTGTTTTGAAATGGAAATGCCAAAATAACGAAATTCTAATGTGTAAGTGAAATAAATATCGAAACTACAAGTAGCTTTACTTCCATTACTCGCTCGTATTACAGACGAGTAATATGAACTCAAATATATGAATTCGGCATTTTTATGCGAGTAAAAGTGTTTAGTGTGCGAGGCACGGGTGATAGTAATAAGCAATGGTATCAGATATTACACCTCTTTGTATAGAATTAACGTAGTTTCCTTATTCTATAATGCAGTCGGTCAGAGTTGACAGAACGACTGAATTTCTATCCCGTACAGGAAAAGCTATTACTCTTACTCTCCGTACAACTCCGTATATCTTAGGAAAAGTTTTTTATGAAAATTAAAAATATTAAAATTATTTTTTAAATAAAAATATTAATAACGATATTGATTATTTATTTTATTAATTTTGTACAATATTTTTAATAATGATGGCGATCTTACTTCTTCCAGCTACAATTCGTTAATCGATTAGTTAATCGAAGAAGCTTTTAAAATAATAATCTTTCATAACAAAAATGTATAGATAAGTATGTGGATACATAAAAAAAGAACAAATTGAAAATTGTTCATAGAGATAAAAGTTGCAAAGAAAATAAAAAATAAAAAAACGGAATAAAAAATATCAATGAATATTGAAATAAACGTAACAAACATTATTTAATTTATATACTGCTTCCATTTAAATATTTTTCATACAGCAAAAACAAACAAATATGTATTATATTAAAACAATCAAAAATGAAAAATAAAAATAAAACTAATAACAACAATAATAATATCAGTCGTGATGGGAGTCGAGAAAAATTATGTAATTACATCGTTTTTTGTTTTGTTTTTTATTATACCTCGTTTTAAATTGATGTCTATAGTATCAAAATTTCTTCAAGGGTTTTGTGTCTAGAAGCAGAGTACAGGGCAGGTGCTGTCGTACACCTGGTGGGCTAGTAATGGTGGTAGTAGTAGCGGCTATGGTGGTGGCCGAGAAGGAAGAACGATGTTAGCAGTCGGTAACGTCTGATTACCACCTGGTTGACGGCTGCCGGTAGGTCTAAAAGTCAGACCGGGCACAATGGATTGTTTCGTTAAAGATTCACGCACACCCCTACTTTATGTTTATTATCAACATTATCGGTTTTATAACTATGGATTAGTACCGTAAGTACATATGAGCATAAATTAAGCCTACTTTGTTTTGTTTTGGTTTTTTTATTTTAAAAAATAAATCGTCGTCGTCTATTCAAGTATCTATGCATACCGGCTTCATTTGTTCAAAAAATCAAATCGATCCAAGTTTTATAAGAACGGGCGATCCTGAAGAGACTGGTTTTAGCCGAGAGGCCTTTAGTAAAGCGGTAAAAATACCGAGCAGTGTTTAATAGAGTCGAGCGAAAAAATTTGAAGTACTGAAATGAAATTAAGTAAATTCAAACCGTTACGAAGCAATTAACACAAACGTTGTTAACGAGTAGCAGCCAAGGTCGACTGTAACGTACGGGCGAGATCGGTCGTCACCTAGGCCGAAACTTAAATTTCCGGGGCGGAGAAACCATTAACAGAAACACGCAAAGCGATAAACTAAAATAAACAAGCTAAAATAGGTTATGTACGTTAGTTATGTATGTTATATATACATTTGTAAAAAACAAGAAAAAGAAAAACTGAACGTGTAACTTTTGTACAAGGTATTTTTATGTAAGCGCGGCCGATTGTGGAACAAGATCACGTTTACAGTTTTCCTATAAAATACTAATTCTCCTCCTAAAAATGCACCACCGCTTAAAAATGTAAACAACTAATTTGTCATTCACTACCTTTTCTTCGGTCAATAAAATGGCTCAAACCGGTCCAAAAAACATTGTCGTAAAATAATCATATCCTTTTTATCCGAAATAAAACCCTAGACGAGTTTAGACTTTTTTTTTATCGTTTTGTCTCAAAATTTCATTTCCCTTACTATTTAAAATCTTCTCCAGGGCACATCATTATAAATTTCTAGTACAAGAAAATCATTAAATCGTACATATTTTCAGAATGCAGGATTTAATTTTAAGCTGTTTACGGACTTTAATCCTCTCTTGAGTTTATTTTTTATTTTATTAGTGTAATATCAATTTTCAATATATATATATATCTCACTCAATTAATAAATTTTGCCGACCTCCGTCGCTGAGTGGTAGCGTCTCAGCCTTCCATCCGGAGGTCCCGGGTTCGAATCCTGATCAGGCATGGCATTTTTCACACACGCTACAATTCATTCATCTCATTCTCTGAAGATATACCTTAACGGTGGTTCCAGAGGTTAAAAAAAAAAAAAAAATTAATAAATTTTGCACTACTGATCAAGTTTAACATGAATTTATAGTTTAGCTACATCTGGAAAGGTTAGAATGATTGTCTATTCAGACCGTTGACCCCGTTGCCTTTCTCGTCCGCTAAATAAACGCGCAAGGTGATAAAATTCAAATTCATTTTAACGTCTGTAATTTTAAATTTGGACTAAATACTGCCAAGACATTATCACTGCATTAATGATGAGGTGTGTTGTAATTTTGTATTCCATTTATTAGCGTGACTGTTTCTATTTTTATCTTTAATAATAATATTAATATTAATAATGTATTTTACAACGTCCTAATTAAGTACGGTATTACTTAATTAGTAATACGGACCGATACACCGTTACTTTCAACTTTCAAAGAAATAGAATATATTTTTATTATAAAAATATATCGCACGATGGTAAACTTTATCGTGAGGTTTAAACCAAAATCAGACATTACTTTTATATCCCTAACCGATACGTAAAAGAATTTAACTAATTAATTTTATCGTTAGCGAGGTGAAATAAACTGCGGAATGAGTGAACAAAAGCGTTCCAGTAAGAATGAAGTGCTAGCGAGTCCGTAACAATTGTGCATAGTACAGTATATTTCACGAGTTTGAGAAATCGAGATCGACTTTGAAAGCGGAACAGTATCGCCGGCTTTTACGTTACGTATTCATCCGGAAGTATAACGGGCTAAACGGCTGATCAGAGTCGTAACATTTTTCTATATTCTTTCATTAACTACTAGACCTAGCAAACTCTGTCAACAAAAAATCATTTTTCATGGACAGATATACTACGTTATTACCATGGCTATTATAATGTAAATTTGAGACGGTAAAAAGAAAATTTTTATTTCTGTATACGGTAAATATATATATACACGGTACACACACACACACGCGCGCGCGCGCGCGCGCACACACACTTTTTCTGAATCTGTTAACAATAAGTTATTTCACTCATAAACATCTCTGTACTGTAAGAAGTGTTTATGAGAACCAAACAAAACTGCAAACTTCAGTAGTTCTCTCTGCCTATAGAAATGGGAGGAGGTATTTAAATACAGATGGGAGGCAGGAGACACAGGTGTAATTTTTCATAACCACAAAATGAAGTAGACAGCTCAAGTGTAACGTGTCTAATATAGCTAACTACATTTTATTCACCGAGTAATCTGTTTTCCATTCGTACATTAAGACCGAATTCTGCTTCACCGAATTTTAGCCTAATCAAAACCTAATTCTTCATTTCTCAACCGTTGTTTTCAAAATCATACCGCTCTATCTTTTCCTTACTTCTTGGAGCCTATAACGATATTCCACGGGTTCGTCTTTTCTCTAGATTTTCTAAGATCTAAAAAAAATCTATAGTACGAGGTAGTTTTAGTATTAAGATACCTCGTTTTTACCGACGGTCTCATGATACGGTAAATTCTTTTTTCCATCATAACAGAACGTTATCGACATCGAGGTCACATCTAAGATTGTTTTTATCTTTTCCTCTGAATGAAAATAAGTTATATAATATTAAAAAATACAAATCGCTGAACAGTAAAATTCTTCTTTAATTTTTTTTTTATAACCTAAAACATAAAATAACTCTGATAGATATATGTATCAGCGATTTCCAAAAAGGGGATTAGAACTATTTTAATGTGTAATACGCTTACTAGAAGAGGATTTCTAAAATGTCTGGTAGAAGTTTGGAAATTTATCAGAACGTTAGTTTTACTAAACTCACTCGCTAGAACTACTGTATCTTACCCAGAACTTTTATAGCGACAAAACGGTAGTTAATTATATTACATCACCGATAATTAAAACGGTTCGAGAAAGGAAAACAAACTGTGTATGAAATATTTAATCGTTCGTTTTTATATTTCATTGTAAGGAATAAAATTTAAAAAACTGAAATAAAGCTCCCTAGAGTAAAACTAATTTTGTCTTGTTTTACTGTAAATTTATATAAATATTAAGAACGATAAATTTGCGACCAAATTTTTCGATTAAAAAATTTTATTTTATTAACAAAAAAAAAAAAAAATTATTTAATTTCACGATTATATAATTTAATATACAATGTGTATCCAGGTGCTCTTATAAACGATGAATAAACATTACTTTACATAAGCGCGATTATTTAACATTTATTCCATGTTTAACGATTCGATCGTAAATTTTAATTCTTATACACATGCATGCATGCATGCAATATTAAAAAGTTAAAACAAACTACGCGATCGTACATACTGGAGAACCGTGTTTTTTCATCTATTTAAATTTTTTTTATTTTTTGTTTAACATCGGCTACACAAGACCGCACGTGAACGTATTCGTGCGCTTATAAATCATATGTTCGATGTATACAACTATGCGTTATTATATTACATAACAGTAATAATAACGTTTTCGCTGTATTACATTTACCTTTACATTACCGTGTGATAACAGGAAACGTGCAAGGATAGTCCTAAAACAGATACAGTACGAACACCTAAAGTACAGAATGATCTTTTTATTACGATCTTTTATTAAAAAATTATATGTTTTTGTGTTATTCATCGTTGAAGATAGAAAAATATAAATTAAGATATATTGACAGGAACTATCGCATGTTTTCACTTTAAAAATTTCTTTACATCAAATAATGCTGTAACATATGAAATCTTAAGGAAATATTAAATCACATAAGTCTCATGAATTTATCAATAGTTTTATAGAATTTGTGTAAATATGTGCTGTGATCTTTTACAATTAAAGTGCCGTTCGAGGCAAAAGGTTCAATATAAATATTAGATAACTGTAAAAGCTTTAATATCTTTTTCTGAGTCGCATCAATAATAATTACGTTGATCGGCCGACTTCGATTATAACTTTCGGTTACTCGCTGAAGTTGTAGCTGGGAATACTGTCGTCTGATTCAGCTATTAACCGAAAGCGATAAATCGAAAAAATTTCCGGCCGTTACCATTTTTGTTCTTACCGTCGATCCTTTTAATTTCTAAGATTTTAATAAGATACTGCTGGAGTTGCCGATCCGTCGGGTCGTTAGTAAATACATTTTATCATCTCGCCTAAGATACGAATGACGCTTCGATATACGAGAATACTAATGACGAATGACGTCGAAGTCTTGTATGTATATTACTACTTTCTATTACGTCCAACGGTGGGGGAAGTTAATAAAAGTAATTATAAATTTAACCTACGACGTTCTTTGATCAGGAATACAAAGTTACATACGACCCTGACGTTTCATCGCGGCTAGTTTTCAAATTTAAGGGAGCTTTGTAAGCATCTGAATGCTTATTAAGGAAACTTTTAGTTTTATTGGACCGTTTTACCAAAAATTTACAAAATATTTCGTTTTATATGACTTTACATCTGAATAATTTCAGTACCGGGTTACTGAATCCGCATCGAATCTAGAGGTTCACACAAAATATTAACGGGTTTTAAAGTTATTTAATATGGCATAAATGCACTAACCTTTGCGGGTACTTGCTATATGTAGCGGGAACGTCGCTGCTATATGTAATGGACAGCGGTATATATGCGTCGCTGCTTTCCGCTCGCATTCGAAGTGGATTTTTCACCTCTCGATCTTTATCAGTTATTTATACACTATAATTTGCTCGGCGTACTGTTTTAAAAGCTTGTTCCCTCGTGAAAATTGTTATGTAAAAATAATCTATCGCTTGAAGAAAAAAAATAAATCCAGTAGATTAATATATCGGGTGCAGATTCTCTTTCGAAATAAAGACCGTTTCGAGATTTAATTTCCCGCGGCTACCGATATGCGGTCCGACCACCGATAAGCGAGAAGCGAGAGAAAAAAAAATAAGCGCCTGAACAGACCGAGACGATGATATTATTATTTTTTTTTTTAAGAGAAAAAACTAAATTATAGAAATGATAACAAGAAATTTTTATCTGTTTTTATAAAATCGCCCGTAACTGAAAAACGTTTAATTCAATTTTGACGAACCGTTTTAAATAAGACTAAATATAAGCTTATTTACAATAATTTTTTTAGCCTGGAATGAAATGCATTCTTACGGTTAAACGAACATTCTAGAAAGGTAATCGGAGCCATTTAAATTTCAGACGGTTCGGTTCATCTTCGAATTTGACCAAGACGTAAGTTAGATGACGGCCATATAGAAAATTTCACGGTCACAAGTACGGAAAATTTAGGAATTACTGTTTAAAACGTAATAGATGACAAAATAGGATCGCATTCGGTTCCGAAGACCTACTGCGTCTATCCGATGAAGTTCAGATAATCGATTTCGACCCGAACTTATTGCACCATCGGACCGTATCATTTTTAGAACGAATTTGAACTAAAACAGCGTAGATTTTTGGTACTTCGTCTTAATTCAATATGTTTAAATATTACCGCTTTTAGCACTGATCAATTTATGGATTTTAAATCGCCCGGTTATGTGGACTTTTTCCGTCTCATTAGTAAGAATTAGTCTCATCAGTAGTAAGAATAATAATTAGGAATACGAATCGTTTCAAAGTTTACAAGTTTCACCCTGGGATCGTTTTTCATGAAGACTTTAAATAGTTTTAATTTTGCATGTAAAATATTTGGGGCAAAATAACGAAATGAAAATATGAATAAAAATCATAAAGTTGATAGTATCACAGAAAATCTCTCTGATAAATAAAAAATTAAAAGAAATAATCCAAAATCAGGGAATTTATGCGGTTTTAATCCTTTTAATTTATCTTCATTTCCTTCAATATAGCTGCTGTTAAAGAAGAGAGAAAGCAGCGTGTATTTAACGGTTAATGATTTGAGAACATTTTTTAAATGAGTTTAAACTTTAGCCGTCAAATTTGAAATAATATATTACATTTTAATATCCCGTCTTAAAGAATAATACTTCTTTTTAAAAAGCGATATTAACTTGATTCTTAAAACTGGAAAACCAAGGTAAGCTACTATTTTATAAGAATACTTGAAGAATAACTATAATTTCATGCCAATATCAAATAATTGCAATTTCAATCTCATATTCGGCATTACGTAAAGTACTTTTACTATGAATTCTGTGCGATGGATGCAGATAGGAAGTCGTCACAAGAGTTTAATAAATGTAAAATAAAATCGGTAGATGTAAAATATAAAAAAGGAAATCAGAAGGATGGGACTTTAATATATGCAGAATCTGTGAACAAAATTTTTAAGTTGTTTCTGTTTCTACTTTATACAAGTAATAACTTTCCAAAAATTTTGTTGAAATCTGTTCGACCGCCCGAAAGTTTTCTCAGATAAACGATATAACGAGTCGGTGTAACCGAGATGTCTTAGCTCGGCGATCTACGATTTTCTTGCACGTCAAAGTAGTTTAACTCGGCACCGAAATTCTTACACCCACAGTTTACCTATCTGTTCGTACTTTGAAGTACCTGGTAAAGGGGAACGCGCCGTTACGGCAGTACTCAATTTATAACGCTTTCACAGACGTTTTTAGCAATACGTTACCGCAAAATGTTTGTGTTTTTGCATTTAAAGAGTTCGTTTAATTTCCGTCTACTTGTGTTTTTAAACCATTGAAAACTAAATTTCTTCACTAGACGCGAGTAAATACTATCATTTATTTTATTACCCGCTTTTAATTATTGTTTCAGAATTCCATAAAACTTAATTTACTTTTCTGTAGTTTTGATTTTTCGGCTTTGTAAAATTAAAACTTATACACTTTTGTACGTAAATGAACAAACGTTTTAGCGTTTAAAATAGAAAAATAGCTTTTTTAATAGGAATCGGTAACAATTGGTAGAAATCGAATGACCTTTAAACCGCTACCTTTTTATGAAGAACAAAAGTATTATTCGATATAAAATCTGCATCGTTGAGAAAGAATTTTGCTTCAAATTTCACCTATAGTTATGTTCTTAGAATATAGACTTTTTGTTACGGCTCCCGCAACAGTATAAAAAACCTTGTTATAGTATCGGTAAAAATCAGGCGATTGCTGTGTTACAATTTCATGCACTAGCATAACATGCTAATTCATAAGAAGAATGGGATATATTATACAGTATGCGATTTCCGTTCACACATGAACGGAAGTAACATCTGTGAACGGAAGTTACGATAACATAACGGAGAACTGTTACGTTATCATTTCTACGGTATAAATTTTATAATATCTATAAGTGAATATTTTGTTTTCCTTTCTTTTTTCTTTTAGAAATTTGTTAAGTTGTTTAACGAACTATTATAGTTAATTCTGATAACGTTTAGAAAGAGAACTTACGCGTGAAAAATTCAAACAAAAAAACAATTTACGGATTTCTAATTTCCTGCGATTCACCATTATGAAGCGCAACGAATCAAAATAGCAATATAACTTTGAAAACGAAATCGAAAATATACACTCCCGTTTTATACATAACATTTCTTTTTATGAATCGTGTAAGCCTTACCAACGAAACATGTTTTAAATAACCTGATTTAAAACGCTTTGTTTTAAAAGAGCTAGGCATATTTATTCATGTAAATATATTTAATTATAGCGAGTGGCTAATCGTATTTACCTTCTTAAACCGATAGCGATGCCACAGAAAAGGAAGTTCATACACCCTAACACAACCACTGCAGAAAAGGAACAGTGATTACCTGAAAAGTGACTCTTAGTCAGTCAAAACTCAAAATATACTACAATACTGTGTAATAAAAAATAATATTTCCGATGGAAAACGGCTTTTATGTTGTTTACTTTGATTCTTTGCTCCCTGAAATTTTATTCTAAAATTTATTCCGAATGTGCAAATAACAAATTAATATTCGTACAAGAGGGTGAAGGAGCCCTCATTTAATATTTCAAAAAGGTTTTTGCTAAAATCAAAATGTTTTTTCTTTAATCTCATCCTCTGAAGTCTTTTTTGTTAAAATGCAACCTCGATTAATAAACTGTAAAAAAAGAAGTTCGCTCAAGAGGAACGTCAAATATTCGTTACTTGTTCGGCATGAAATTAAAATTCCTCAGAAAATTTTTCAAATTTTATTTTTAATAAGGTAACACCGGTTATTTCCACTGGTGGGTGAAAACTTTTAAAATAAAATTTACTGTAAAGATCCGTTTTTATTTTATAAAGTCCACATAGAGCGAATAAATGCCAAAAATTCGTTTTTTTTTTTTTCAAGAGGTAGAGACTTACTATAAATATTCCTAGGGAAGATGTAATAAAAGACTAAAATTTAAACCATGTAATTCGCTACGTCCGGTTAAAATTAATCGATCCGAAAAATTAAGTAAAAGCTAATTTGTCGTCCGCGCGTAATCTCGTGGAAACGGAACAAACAGACATGAGTGAAGATAATGGAACGGTATGATAACGGGCGTAATTGATAACACGCTTTCGTTTCGTATGAAATATGAAGAAAATGTGGAAATAAAACCTAGCGAACGGATTAACAGGCATAATTTTAATTATTTACGATACACTGACTGCACTCGTTACAAAAAATTACACTTCTCTTCTATCAAATTTGCGATGTGATGAAAAAAAATCACACAGTTAGAAAAATGACACGCTATATATCAGACAATCGCTCACCTAATAACAGTGTTTCCTAGAAACATTTCCCTTAAAACCATCCTCAAAGTTCAGCAAATGCGACGGTAAAATGTCATTTAAATCGCCTCGGTGTTGCCTAAGTTTAAAGCAAACATTGGTTCGAATATAATTTTTTTTTTTTTTTTTTTTTTTTGGAGGGCGAACAACGCCAAGCGTTATTATCGCCCGGATTAAATCTGTGTTATTAAAATCTAAAGTTAAATTAAATTAAAACCTAAAACTAAATT
>JAAAKQ030060698.1:6701-23677 GCA_010016005.3 Zanna intricata
TATATATATATATATATTTTAATTCATTGGAGTGAACTCTTTCTGAATCAATCATTTTAGTTAATTGGATTTATCTGGGCAACTAGCCAAAGTATAAAATATTTTCTATCATTATTGTTACATCAAAGCTACTCCTCCTATATATATATATATATATAAAGCACATTTATTAGTTACGTTAATTTATCTGTTAAAAATTTAATTTAATTAAATAATTTTAATATATTTATTAAAATCACGTTTGCATTCATTATATGAAGGAAGTGTCGCTGGGCGAAGTCTGATATTAAAAATATTATTATGTTCTCTGAAAAGTGATATTTCTAACCCCTGATAATGATAATTTCAAACTTAGTTCTAATTACTATTGTTTTAAAAGTTCGTTTAAAAGTCACTACAGGTCAATCTGCTGGACCGATTTTGTTCAAAAGAACAAAAATTATTTATTTGTATTACACAAATTATACACATATATTGTATTGTTATATATATTAATGTTGTATTATTTGTTATACACAAAATATTGTTGAATAGAAATATTTTTATTGTATAATAATAATAATAAAGTTTTATTTATTTATTTTTTCACAACAGAACAACTGTTTAAGCCTTGGTATATTTTACAACTAGCAAAAAACACTAATGTACACATACGTTAATATATACGCAAGTAACAATAACGGTGTGGACATGTCCTGCTAGCTCCGCTTTTCGGTGTGTTTTTATTGGTTTCTTTGGTGAATTTTATTGGTTTGTCGGTTCAGACTTGTCGGTGGATATTTGTTGTTGGATTTGTCAAAGTTTCATGTTTTTTGGTTAACGATTCGTACCGTTTTTTCGATTATTTCTTATGGGATTATTCCCATAAGAATAGCATTGTAAACTATTACTGCTAAGCGAAATAGACTATAAAATATTCTAAGTCGTGCAACAAGACTATGCAAGTATATACAGTGAATATTAATAGCAAACAACGTGTTTGAAATTTTTTCTCTGTGATTGGATTTAGAAATTTTTTGCGAGTAGACGTAGTGTAATTTTTTCTAAGTGCTGGACAGTTATATAAGGGGAATCCTTGTTCCTTCTATAGCTTTACATCCATCAACCCTAGACCCCTCCTCCCTGGGACATCCCAGGGATCCCCTTTATTATAGCTGCAGGTTATAATAAAGGGGCTAATGAAGAAAATGCCCGGGCAGTTTTTACAAATGTTCAACCAACAGCTGGAGAGTGGCTCCTTTCCACTATCTTGGAGAGTCTCTCGCACAGTGCCGATTCTGAAAAGAAACGGGACGTTAACAGAGAAGACCTTTATGCATATTAAACACAGTGGCCAAGGTCATGAAGAGAGCCATTTGTATTAGGCTTATGAAGGAGATTGAAGATAAAGGAGGTCTCCATCCAAACCAATACGGTTTTACATGGGGCAAGTCGACAATACATTAGTAGGGTTATCTTCTGGGCCAGGAAGACCAGGAGTGGGACGTGGAGGACCAGGAGCATCCCGGATCTGGTGCTACTATACGTCCGCAAGCCTTTGGATCCGAATCCTGGACGTTGCTGTGAGGTCAATGGAGCGTAGGCGTATTAGCGGCTATTTATTGCAGCAAATGTGTCAGTACTTCTCGGAAAGATGGACGGTCACAGAAACCTTAGACGGCAGACTGAATTGGAAAATATGTGGTGGGGTCCCGCTAGGGTCCGTGCTGGGTCCGCTGATTTGGAATATGATATTTGATGGAGTGCTCCGATTGCAGTTGCCGGCGGCCACAGAGCTCATAGCTTTTGCCGATGACCTCGCCCTGATGATAGCAGGGAAGAACGAGGAGGAGGTCGCGACGAGGGAATCGAAGCCAGGACATAATTGCGGAATGGATGGATGGCCTAAGCTGACTATCGCCCCTGAAAAATCACAGCTTATTTTACTTACCGGCAGGAGACGGATTGGCAACATTGCTTTAGCCATAAGAGGCAGACGTATATCCAATGTTGAAAGCGTCAGGTACTTAGGTGTAATAATTGACAAAAACTGCAGTTTCACTCAACATATCTGCAGAAGAGCGGAGGCTACCACAAGCTCACTACAAGGATTAATGGCTTCCCAACAGACTCCCAGGATGTCCAAAAGACGAGTCATAATGTCAACGGTGTCGTCGGTCCTGCTTTACGTGTCACTAATCTGGGCGTCGGCAATCGAGAGGAATAAACTTACGCAGACTAGTTAGTACGCACCGGAGATCATTGCTTGGGATGGTGTCAGCGTACAAAACTACGTCATACGACGCCATTTGTGTACTCGCGGGAGTTCCTCCTATAGATCTATTAATCAAGAAGCGTGCACTGAGGAAACAAGGCATAGCCAGAGCGACAGCGAAGAACATTATCAGGCAAGAATCGTGTGATAGGTGGCGAGGTGGTGGTGCCACGGCGGCGTGGATGAGCCGCCTAATTTCTGACTTGGATAGGTGGCTATCCAGAAGGCATGAAGAGCTGGGATACCACCTTACACAGTTTATGACAGATTTCAGTTCAGGACACGGTTGCTTCAACTCGTATTTACACCGTTTCCGACAAGAGCAGCGGCAGAGTGTTCTTTTTGACAAACCGAAGACACGCCGGAGAACATGCTTTTTCACTGTGATAGGTGGGAGGCATGAAGAAGGACAACTGAGGTACGTAATTTGACTCTAGAGACCATATGTGGTTGCATGATGTCCTCCTGGGAAGCCTGGAATGAGGTGGAACATCTGATAGTAAAAATAGTCAGGAAGAAGGAGGAGCACGAAAGAACAATGGGCCACTAGCCGGTGCTTCAGGGATGGGGCGGGATGGACAGCCCCACTCCTGAGATACGGCATGCCCCAGTGTGCTGTATCCGATGATCGACTGGGGGAATTCCGAATGTTCTTGTCTTTGGGGCCAATGAGTGACAAGGAGATCGGAATATACTAATGGAGAATAATAGACACACAGTAAGTAACAAACAATAAAGCGAAGGAAAGACCCTAGTCCTATAATAAGAAATAAAAATGACATAAACAAAGACCCCCCCCTCCCCAGTAATAAAATGAGAAGCTAAAAACAAAGGAAGAAAGACCCTAGTCCTAAAATATGAAACAAAAACAAAGAGAATTAATGACACTAATCATAATTAATAAATAAAGAAATAAAGAACCTACTTTTCCAACTTTTTAGTCCTACACTGTAGCGTTCCCACTAGAGTGAATTGTTCCTCCCTTGGGTTGCGCTACACTTAATTGGAAGTCCGACCCAGAGGAGAGGGAAAAAAGTAACAATAAATATGAATCTATGCGTAATGACAATAATCCTAAACATAACGAATATAACTCTTTCTTATTATTATATAATGTTCAAAAATATATCATAACAAGGTAGTGATAACAATTTCTGACTACAATTTGTAGAAAGAAACCAAATATAACCATTATTAGACACATTCCAGCAAAAAAAGCAGAGCACTCAAGTGAAAGATTTAATATTTTTGATGTTTTATATTTTTACTTTTTAATTAAGTAATAATAATCTGTACGTTAATAACACTTAACTTCTTATAATAAACAGCATAAAATATATTTACTTAAATTTACTATTTCCAACAACGGCTTGAAAATCATGTGAACAATTTACCGCTCAATCTGCCTGGATAACAGTAGGGACGGTCTAAGGTTGAAACGTCTCCATGTGCTTGAGTTGGGGGCTACCGAATGACAGTCTGATAAATAAAAACGCCAAATCTAGTGATATTATTCTTGTTTACTTTATTGGTTTATTTTCTTTGGTTGACTGTTTGTTTTTATGGACTTAGAAGTGTTGGCAGAAATATTTTCTTGTAATGGACTTCAAGGTTACTACTTAATGATAACTATAATTATGAATTACTTATTAAAAAAAAAATTTCATATGTAATTATTTATATTAATTACAGTTTATGTGTATAAATAATGTAAATTACATTTTTATTGCGAAATGTTGAGCAAAATTGTTTTCAGTAAACTGTAATAATTCATAAAACTGCCACAACTGCAGGTATTATTTTAAGAGTTATAGGTAATACTAATTAAACATTTGTTCCGACTTTATCATTAATATAATTTTTAGAAAGATAGCTAAAAAAAAATTTAATTATAATAATTATTTAAAAGGGGAGAAGTAATAACAATAATAATAATAATAACAGTGGTGGTTAAATTTTTCTTAAAAATGACTGAAATTCAACATTTTCTATTTATATTTAATTGTATATATCTATTGTCAAATTAACATTAATAATAATCCGATATTTGCTTTAAACATTTATCTTTAAAGGAGATTAATCATATTTTTGAAGTATTGAGTAAAAAAAATCCTTATTCATCTAGCAATATAAAAACAAAGATTCCCACTAAACAACAACTTTTTTTTTTTGGGGGGGGGTAAAACATCAACCTCTAATAAATACACAAAGTTTTTAACAAAATTAAAATATATTTATTTCAGTTATTACTCTTTCACAATTGTAATTTTGAAATATTTTTCTTAAAAATAAAAAAAAAAACAGCTTTTTCTTGACGAATTAATTCATAAATTCACCGCAGACTTGTGCAGTTTGTACGTGGAAATATGAGAAGGAATTTTTTAGCATATGAAAAATCCCACGCCTGACCGGGTTTCAAACCCGATTAATCTTGTTCTTACAACATAAAATCATGTTATTTGGGGGAAAAATTTACCTTTCTCCCCTTTTTTTTTTTTTTTAATTTTAAAATTGAACCAAAAAAAAATCTACATTCTAGTTTATCTTTATAAAAGGTATCAAACAATACAAGTGACAGAAGTACTCGAAATAAAATTGAAGCTATCAGAAAATTTTTATCGACAAAGAGAGAATGTATATAAACACTTATCTCAACACTAAAAATATATATTCATATGACTATTAGCAGGGTATAACCATTGCTCTATTTTTATAAATATCTGAAAATAAATCTCCAGAAAATATGTTTGAAATTATAATAAAGTTTTTTTCTTATTGCAGACGGCGAGGTTGTTAACTAATCTGATTGAAGGTTAGCGTGATGAGATCGTATTTTCAGAGTATTATTACGCGAGAATATAAAAAAAATTATTTGGAAAAATTGAAGTAAAATGTAAGATATATTTCCACATTTTAGATAACCTTAGCTCTTTACATGCTATTATTTACATGATATAATTACAATCCGTTATTTATTTTTGTCAACTTAAAAATTTTTCTCCCTTACCTTTCTTAAAAACTAGTTTTTTTTAATATTCAAATACTAGTAAAGATAAAAAATTTTATACGGATCTGAATACTAGATCGTGGATACTGGGTGTTCTTTGGTGGTTGGGTTTCAATTAACCAAACTTCTCAGGAGTGGTCGACCTGAGATTGTACAAGACTACACTTCATTCACATTCATACATATCATCCTTATTCATCCCCTGAAGTAATACATTAATGGTAGTTCCGGAGGCTAAACTGATAAAAGAGAGAGTTTTTTTGTAATATTATCCATATTTAAAAAAAATTAATAATGAAAACGACTTCAAAAAACATATTGCAATAAAAAAAAAATTGTTTTTTTGTTTAAAATTATAGCATTTTGAAAATACAAAGGAAAAATGGAATAAATACAGCAACTCTAATAATTTTCAAATTATTTTATAAAAAAAGAAAAAGTTATAATTTTAAATAATTTTCATCACCGATCCTCATGAATAAAAACCTTGTAGACTATTTCTTAATTTAAAACAACTAGCCAAGAATCTATTAATGGTTAATTTGACACTGACTTAAAAAAAATTTTTTTTTCTATTTGTAGTGCATTTTTCCACCGGTTTTAATTTTTTTCTTCCATTTAATTAATTGATTTTTTTCGTAATGATCAGAAACTTTTTATATTGCGCAGTTCTTTGTTGAGAGTTTAAATTACGTACTGCGGCCCTAATTTTTTTTTTATTTCCTGTTCACCCTCTTTCAAGGTATAAGTTACACATAACCCTTTCGTAAAGCTTATAACCACATAAAATATTATATCTAATTATATGCAATCCATAAACTTTTTTCATGGTCACTAACAAAAATAAGAAAATTTAAGTGTTAAGAAATTAAATTAACATCATATAAAGTCAAGCAAAACAAACATTTACATATATAAATAATAAACAGAATTAAAATTCCATAAATCATAACCGTCAAAAGAGGCAAAAAAAAAATTGGTTGCTTTTGAGAATTATATATAAGCAATCTATCAATTGAATTAAAAACTAATTAAACCTTATATAGATGAAACAAATTGTAGAAGGTTTATCTGTAAAACCGGTTTGAATAAGCAACTCACTTAAATTTTTTCCAGACGAGATGAAAGATTAACTGTATTATCATTAAAATAGAATATTAATTAAATAATGACCTCTTAATGCCTGAATTTCAGAGTAACTATGCCTTGAAATTCAAGATTCTGGATTTATATATTAGTAAGATAGACCATTAACATTCAGTACTCTACATACTATGAAAATACGAAACTTCAAGTTCCATTAAAACGTGGATTTGGGATTTGTAAAGATTAAATGTGGTGTAAAAACAAAAAAACATGAGACATGAAAATACTTAAACAAAGCATAGGAAAAATTGCTAACTCAAACATACTTCATTCATATGTTTTTATTATTACATGACTTACGTGATGGAGAACGTTGATAGATCTTCACATAACAAATTTTTTAGACCAACGAATTTCAAAATCTTTAATGCCCTAAGTATAATATAATTTGTCCAACTCTGAAAATTAGCGATTGACTCTTCATCTATCGTTGATCTAGATTCACTGAGTCATCTCTTTAGGGTAAAGGAAATAATCGTGAAGGGACTTATATCCGGCAAATTTGAGGAGTATGGAATCTCTTTGAAGCATGGATCATGAATTTTTGTTGCAAAAACTCGAAACATGTGTTCTAGCGCATTACGCGTATAAGAGTACTTTCTTTTTGACAGATGTGGAAAGTTTATGGATCCCCAAAGGTAGCTGAACCGCAAGCTTGGGGAAATGGGATAGTTGACCCAGTTCCAGTTCTTTTCCTATCACGGTAGTTTTAAAGCAAATAGAGCACGTGGACATTAACTCCTTCCACGGAGCACGACTAATGAGTGAAGGGGACATCGCAGAACATACGTTGTTCGATTGCGATTGGTTCCTCCTATACAAGGAAACATACCTGAGAGATTTCGGCTGGCTTACTCCGGAAAACATTTTGCTGCAGACCGAACGAGCGTTGCACGTGGTATCTAAGATGTTAGTTATGATTATTCGCACTTAGATGAGGAAGAAAATACAGAACTGAATTTCCCTGATTATCCATTGGGACTGTTTTAATGATATTAACAAAAGAAATATAGAAGTTTAAGCTAAACAGAACCCTTCAATGGATCCAAAAGTGAAGCCTAATACTACCAGAGGAATATTCCATCGAGGACTACCTACCTTTATCCAGGTAGTCTATGACTACTACACCTCGAGAATCCCAAACCTCAGTCATGGTTTTTCTGCAGATGGAATCGTTTTCTCTACCTCTGGTGCATTTTCAACTGCTTCTACTCATTAGACTGCTCTTTGGTCTCTGATGTGTAATCGTGAACCCATGATTCATCTACTTTTATAAAGTCGAAGAATCGCATTTAAATATGACTAATCAACATTGAAATCTTTTCAACCTAAGGCATTCTTTGGTCGATTGTTAACAAATATGTGCCCATAAACTGGAAAGCTTTTTCATACCCAAAATATCATTAAAATGTTGTGGATACGAGCTATCAAGATGTTTTCAATGTCAGAAAGCTCGAGGAACTCAATCGGCGATCATTTAATTCAGCATTATGGATTTTTGTAACAATTTCGTCGGTCGCAGTGGTTTTTTGGAACTCATCATCGTCAACTACGTAATGTTAAATTTAAAAAATATATATGTAATAAAATATCTGCCCATCATACAATCACAAACCTTTAATATTTAAGTTATTACACTGAAACTTAACGAAATTAATACAATTTGTCCTATACTATTCCACTAGTTGTGGAATGGCACACACGACATTTGTGGAATATTGTGATTACGAAGATATCATTTCTACATATAAAACTATCTTTAAAAACAAAAAAAAATACTCAGATATAAAAAAAAATCACAATACCATTTTCTTTTCTTCATTCTTTTAATTCCTTTTTTTTCTTTTATTTTTTTTTTGTGTGCTATAAATTAAGAAAAAAAAAAGAAAAATAAATCACTAACAAACAGAAAACTGTTGCTCTAAGTCCATTCCTGAAAAATTTATTTTGAAGAACCTTAATATTTTGTATGTTTAATCAAATTTTCATTTGCTTCAGAAAAAGGTATAACTAAAAAAAGATAAACCTGAGTTTTGATAAAAATAAGAAAAATAATGTAGAGAGAAGAAACTAAAGTTTCTATATTCTTTTTAAACAAAGATTTTCATTGGGCTATCAATGTTTCGATAAAAAAATACAATAAAAAAAAGAATAACAATAGAAGTATAATAAAAATATTTAAATAGGATTGACTAAACTTAATTTTTACGAAAAAGTAGCAAAACAAAGATAAAAAAACATATTAACAAAATTTCTTTTCTGATTATTTTAAATTTAAGTCTTAATATTACTAAGGGTTTGACAGTTTATTTACAGTTTGGTAAGAACAATTGAAAAATTATTCTTTCAATTTCGATATTTAGATCAAAATACGGGTTAAAGATGTTGGCAGTTGTTTACTTTTCATTTTTTGCTTAAATTAACTTTTATTTTTACATTTGAAGAAAAATTAAATTAATTTTATTTACACAATTAAAAAAGTTTTTTTTTTTTTGAAACTGATTTTATGATTTTTTAAAAAAATTATTTAATTAATAATTAACAGCCCAAATCAATTTTTGAAAATAAAATTCAAAACCAAAAAAAAAAAAATTATAAAATTTGAAATGGTCCTTTTATGAAATTTTAAAAGTTGTTCTTTCCTTATAAAACTGTTTTGTTTTGTGTTTTTAAATTATCTCTTTGTGGTAGCTACCCTGAGGAGGGAAATTTCGGTTCTCCACAAGCGGAGGGTAGGGTGCCTCAAGTAATCACAGGAGAGACCCCGATTGGAGGGTTCTTAAGGGACCCCAAAACAGTGAGATGGCAGGGTAATCTGCTGCCACGACACTCCGCGGCGACTGAGTTATGCCTAACGGCGGGTCCAGTTGCCCCGGCGGTGTTAAAAAAAAATTAGAAATTGTAGAATAAAAAACACAATAAATATTAAAGCGATTAAAATTTAACTTAGAATTGATTTTCTCATTATAAATAATTTAATTAAATTAAAAAAAAAAAAAAATTGATTTTAGATAAAACTTTTGCACATAACAATTATTAAATCATGCTAAATGTATAAACAAGTTTTATTTCATAAGCTACAGGAAATATGGACCGTGAAATAAGAAAAGTATTTTAATTGATAATTATAATAATATTAATAAACAACAATAATAAACACTAAAATTGTATATAAAATTAAATTAACCGAACAAAAATGTAACTATTGTAGAATCCCATTATAAATTATAATATAAGGCTACAGCATGCATAAACGATTTGAGAATGTTAATTACAACATATTCTTTAAACTTATTATTCTAAAACAATAATAAAATAATTAAAAAATAAAAAAAAAAATTAAAGAATAATAAATTGCCACATCAAAAATACCGACTTAATAAATAAATACATAATTTTTTAGATAACCTTAAATCACCCTTGAACAATAACAAGGTTATGGGTTCAAATCTCTCTCTTCCCCGACAAATGTCCTGAATAAAATAAAACAATATGTTTTTTTTATGAATAAAAATTTATATAATATTAATTATAAAATGCCTAAATAATCAATAATACGATAACTATTAGTCATCAAAGTATTTTAAATTGAGTAATAATTACAAAAGTTATAATTTTTCCTATATAAAAATTAATATTTAAAATGGAAAGAATTTTTTTTTTAAATTATGTAAAGCAATATAATTATTATATTATACTTTATCTAATTTTAAATAAATATATGGAATTAAAAAGAAACACCTGTGTTAATAATTTGATAAACGTTTCAAACTATACTCGTATTATAAATTTTACTACATTATTCTGCATAAACATGTTTGTTTTTTGCTGCTACACACTATTTAAAATCGGTTTCATATTTAGTTACAATGGAACCATAAGTAAATGGAATGATAAATAATGACATGAATGAAGAGTACTCGTGAAATATCAACACCAATAGTTTACATTACTTCTCTTCATAACGAGTTTTACGAGCACAATCATAATAACAAAACACATACAAATAATCATAATGAAAAACAGAACGTCATTTTCTTAGACCTGTGTCCGATTTATCGAAGCTCTAATAATTGAATTTGTTTTTTCTGGGCGAAAAACAATCCTCCCTTTTTTTAGGAAATCGAACACCATCCGCTATCTTGTTGCTATTTAGCTGGGATGACAGCTGAACATCTCCTTTTTCCTTATTTTTTTCATTGGCGCAATTAATCAACACGGTTATCTGAGAATGATTGGAAAATGGTTGATTCCAGAATTAACGGTAAAAAGGATCGCTCATCATTGCGTTTCAATAAGAAGATGATCTAGCGCATTTTGCTTTGAACTTCCGCAGACGCCTCAATGAAATTTTTTCGAATCGCTGGATCGAACACGAGTCAGAAGAGTTACCGGCTCTATTGCCTTGGTCAGCAAGAAGCCCTGACCTCATCACTCCTGAAAATACACTGTAATTTTGTAAAAAAACAGATCTGAAACGCAGATACGTCAACAACGGGCAGCTTCAAGACGCTGTTCGGTCAGCATTTGAAATGATCACTCTTGATATGCTGCTGCGAATAAACAACCTTACTTGGAGACGCATAAGCTGTGCTTTGATTATAGTGGAACCGACATACACGTTTTAGATCAGTAGAAGGTCTATCTTTATAATCATCATCTATTCTAATAATTTTACGACTAGCGCAATGAACTTCCCGCCCACCTCATAGAACACTTCATAATTAAATAATATCAGTCGAGAACACGATTGACCACACCACATTAGTCCTCATTATATAAAGAACCTCAAAAAATTCCATTCGGCAGCTGAATTGTCACTCGCAGTAGATACATAAAAGTAATATAGAAATATCAGAATATAAATCCAATGTAAGAAAGTAGGTTGTCAGTAATTATTGATATTTTAGACCTGAAGGGTAATTCTATTACTACGCAGCAAATCCAGATCCAACACGTGTCGCATCTTTAGAATTCTAATAATCTACTGTTGTCTAACAGATTCACCGCTAGATAGTTTATGTGTTCATTCAGTTTAGATGTATATTTCGCACTTATACCTTGGATTTCCTCACGAATGTACGATTCCTTAGATAAACATGTTTAAAATAAATAACTATTCTTTCTTGTTCACTGTTCTCCCCTTTCTGAATTGATTTACAAATAAATTATTTTTCCTGTTATCAACAAATTAAACAAATCATTACTACATATTCAGCAAAAAAAAAAAAAACGAAATCATTGAATTTCATTGGTTCCAGAAGTCCTTAAAAAATGAAAATATCTGAAAGAAATACAAAACAGAGCAACATTCAGAATATTGCTGCAATTTTTCATTGGTTTCCGAGAGAGGTGGAAATAAACAAATGAAATCTCGTCAAAAGGAAGGAGGTAAATACATTATTCTTTTGTAGCTCTCTTATTATTAGTAAAATAGAAATATATCTTGTCATATAAATATTCAAAAAGTTGGTTTAGACACCGATTGAGAACGTTAAATCGGAAGATTATTAATTTTAGGTTTCACAATGAATGAATAATTCATTCTATAAATAGGAAATAAAACAAAAATGCATTTAATTTTATTTTATTTGCAAGCAGTGGGTAATAAAATTAATACTTCAATGAATATAACTGCCTGCTTAAAAATGTATGATATGTAATATTTAATGCATTTTACTTAACTATTTAGCATTTTATTATGATATTTAATAACAAGAATTGCATTGTACAATAATGAATAACTTGTTTTTATTTTTATAGCTGAAGTAAAAACTCGGTCTAGCCAACATTGTTTCAGGATTACAAGGCTATTCACGTATAAATAGAAAGAATCCTTTACAACCAAAAATCTAATCCAACCATACTATTATTCTCACACTTATAATACTAGTAAAATGTCTCTTTGTTACTTTTCCCAGCTGTTAACGCATATACATCAGTACATCTGTAAAAAAAAAAAAAAGAATACTCATAAAGACGAATACTGAATTCTACAAAAAAAAATTAATCTGTGCTTTAAAAAAGATGGAAAAATCAAATAATTAAAATAAAATTTGATATTTTGCCCGTACAAATCACGTTATATCTGCAGATGTTTTTTGAATAATTGGCTTCATAAATAACGGTAAACAACTTAGGTTAGTTTTATTTTATTTTACAATCCTCATAAAAAAAAAAAAATTTACTTACCAGGCGAATATAGATGAATTAGCTATATTAAAGGGGAAAGTATAGAGAAAATGTAGTTTTTTTGTAAATTTTTAAGTTTTAACATCCAACTAATTCATCTAGACCAAAAATAGATGTCTATATGCGTGTAAATATGAATATCGCACTACTTTTGGTTTTATATATCCGTACAGACCAAACCGATTTTCTTCAGATTCAAATCAAAAATATCTTTATATATTTGACACTGATAACATTTCATTTTTTTTTTTATTCATTAAGGAGGTGGGAGAATATCACGAATAAAACCAATTTCGATTTTCTTCAGAGGCACTTAAGAAAAAAACTTTACTTTGGAAAATTCATTACCTATAATTGTAGGTTATGAGGTTAATTCGGAAAGTAAAGAACCTTTTGATCTGACGAGCCGCGCAGTTCTCCCAACACCTCCATTGCTGAGTCATTGACGTTCCTTCCACTAATCCACGGCCAGTCTGGCGCCAAAAGAGAGCCGATATAGTTGTGTTTTGATTATATGTACGTCTTTAAAATGTGTGACAAAATTAATGATCTCGCTAAGTGTGGGGTTCGTAGTGTAATAAGCTTTTTAAAAGCAAAAGGAGTGCGACTTATCGAAATAAACAGACAAATAACGAAGGTTTATGGTATGATGAACGAAGCTTCAGTTCGAAAATTGTACATTATGTTTAATGGCGGACGGACGAATGTTCACGATGAAAAGCGCTCGGGCCGACCTTTAGCTGTGACTGACGAACTCAAATCAAGAATTGAGGAAAAAATTCAGCAGGACAGACGTTTCACGATAAATGGACTAAGTTTTTTCTTTCCTGAAATTTCACAAACTATTCTTTATGAAATTGTTAGTGGTGATTTGGGTTCCAAAAAGTGTATGCAAGATGGGTCTCTGGAACATTGACGGAAGAAAACAAAAAGAAACGAATGGGGGATGTACTTACTTTTCTTAGTAAGACAAAGATGGCGATGAGTTTTTGAAACAAATTTTTACTGGTGACGAGACCTAGATTTCACATACCACTCCAGAAACAAAACGTCAGTCAGTGGAATGGCATCATTTTGTTCTCCATGAAAACCGAAAAAAGAAAAACAAATTTTGAGCCCTAGAAAAGTTATGGCTACAGTATTCTGGGATCGAAAGGATGTTCTACTCAACGACTACAGGCCTAGAGGTGACCATAAATGCAGCGGCCTACTGTCAGATGCTTCATCGACTCCGCCGCGCCATTCAAAACAAATGGCGCGGATTGTTGTCTAGCGGCGTTGTACTTCTGCACGATAGCGCACGACCACATTCTGCTGCATTGACGAAAAACTTGCTGCAATAGTCTCGAAGGGAGCTTTTTGATCATCCGCCCTATAGCTCGGACTTGATCCCGAGTGATTTCCATCTGTTTCCCAAAGTAAAGGACTATTTGGGCGGGAACCGCTATAGAAGTGACGAAGAACTGAAAGAGAGTATTAGTGAGTGGTTGAAAACTTGGCGGCAACTAAGTGTGCAGAAGGCATAGCAAAATTGGTGAAACAGTACGACAATTTTTTTAAATTTGAACGGCGATTACTTAAAAAATAGTTTAAGTATCAAAAATGTTCTAAAAAAAGTTTTTTTGGCTATAATAAAAAAATTTTCAATAAAAAAAAACGGTTTTTACTTTCCGAATGACCCTCGTGCTTAAAGAATCACAAAACATCATCAACTTCTTGAGTACAGAACAGATCGTATTCAGAAAAGCTCAGTACAGATCCAGGATTGACTTGGACCACTTAGTGTCTACTGTATCCTGTCCTCCTCAACACTTGATGACTGTTCCCACTTTCTCTGATTTATTCTGAATGCTTGCTTCATGTTTTATTGTGTGTGACGATTGAAATGATAACCATCCTCTCCGGGGATATATACTAATTTTACCTAAAGGCAAGGATATGAAGGATTGCGTTATTACCATACATCTGAATGTGATCTCCAAAATGCAGCCTACTGATCGGCAGCAGACCTACTTAAGGATCCTAATAAGATCCTTGACTTGTTGGATAGTTTCGTATCCTTGAGAATTTTACACTGAAGTTCATAACTCCGATTTGACGACTGACCATTCAGCTGTTCTACTTCTAATCAGCTCGTTAGTAATTAAAAAGGCGTATAACCAGTACCTCAAAACAACATGACAAACTGGAATTCATAATGTAGCTGGATTGTGTATGATTTGATAGTACGTGTTTGAGTGATATAGGTCTGCGGAGGCAGGTACTACATCTTATTATTACGAAAGGAGACTCAGAGGAGAAATGACACATTAAGTGATATCTTGAAAGCCTATCGTCTTTAAGTAGAGACAATTACTTCTTATGGAGAACCACGAGGAGCTTCCGTCAACCTCCATCTTCTCATCCTCCTTTGAAGACGTCTGGTTTATTTTGGGCTAAGATTGATAAGGAGAAAGCAGAAATATTTGTCACTTACTTGAGCGAAGTCTTTCCACGGCTTGAAATACGAAGTCCTCATAAGAAAGAAATCGGTTTCTTAGATAGCTCGATCTCTACGAGTTTTCCTGTTAAGCCTGATTTTGAAGCTGAATTTATTCATGTGATGAAGAAGGAAAAAATCTCATAGAAGAGCTCTGACTTTGATGCTCTTTTTCCTACCTTCCAAAGCCAACGTATATATAACACATTTATTTAACGGCAACATCCGGACAACATACTTTACAACAAAGTGGAAAGCTTCGCAAATAGCCATAGTCTCAAAACCAGGCATATAAAACACGATAAAACTACAATATGGCTTCATAGAAGCCAATAAGCCAGTTACCTCTTCTATCGAAGGTGTTTGAAAGGTTGTTCCTTTGGAGGAGATGGCTCCTGTTAGGAGCCATGTATTTCCTGACCATCAGTAATCAGTTCGGTTTCTGTTGTGGGCATTCTAGTATCGAGCAAACAAAAGGCTTTTAAACGTAGTCAACAGAATCATTGAAGAGAAAAAAAACTTACGGCAGCCGTCTTAGACATCCAGTAGGCATTTGATAAGGCCAAGCATCCTGGCCTTTTGTAAAAACTAAGGATGAGCCTTTTTTAATCATATTACCTTATTCTATGTGACTACTTTGAAGGACGTTTTTCGCAAGTGACACATAACCAGGAGTTGTCCATGTTCTTCGAAATCAAGTCGGAAGTTACTCAGAACTATGTCTTGAAACCTATATTATACTACATCTTTACTGCATATCTTCCAATTACAGACGAGGTTACTGTCGTTTCCTTTGCGGATAACACAGCTGTTCTCGCTGTTGATACCAACCCAACTATGGCATCGAACAGTCTACAATTTGAGCTGAATCTTATCAATAGGTGGTTGAATATATGAAGACTATGCGTTAACCAAGAAAGATCGAAACATGCGATGAGGAGAGGTCCCAAGGATCCACCTTGATAGAGTTGTAATTCTGCAAACTGAGAATATGAGATAGGTTTACACCTCGTCTAACGTGGAAAGTTCATGTACGAGAGCGAAGAAAGGGCAACTTGAGATTGCTATTGGTACTGATATTGTGATTGGTATTGATATTTGTTTTTGGGCAGAGGTCCTCAATGATCGTTATTCAATTCGCTGCTAGTATATTCAACAATTCTAAAACTGATTTGGACCTATGGGATCCAAATTTGGGGTATTGCGAGGAAGCCCAATGTTGAAATCTTACAAAAATTTCAGAATAGACTAGCGAGGCGAATAACAGAGACACCTTGGTTTGCAAAAATACGAATATATAGGTTTACGATAGGTCCCGTAGGAAATACGTTTCAGTTTAAAGTACTAACTGCGTCGTCTAAGTAGGCTCACGGCTAAGTGACTCACAACCACGTGAGTCACTTAGCCGTGAACCTTCTAGACAACAGTGACGATGTTAGAAGATTAAAACGGCTACACGTTTGGACGTTAGTGACTCTATGGTACCTTAAGTGTAACTTCAACTGTGAGTGCTGGGCATTATCTCTTCGATTTTTATTGTCAGGTTTACTGCATACTGTTATCTTTTTTCTTTTTCTTCTCATTGTTTTATAGTTTTTCTTGCTATTTATGACTTCTTCTATTTTGATTTCTCTTGTTCTATTGTTTGGCGTAAAGGTTCATAATTATTTGTAAGTACTGTATGTACTAATTGCCACAAAAGTTCTTTGTAACACTAGTGTGTAATTTTTAAAAGGAATCGCTGGAAACTCCTTATCATGTGATTGTGAGCGTGATCCTATATATTTAATGATAATATAAATGTAACCCATTGTAAATAAACTTTGAAACTTGAAAAAAAATTATTATCTATATTGCGTATATAAATAATACAAAGAAAATAGGTTTGCTCTATCTCC
>JAAAKQ030060699.1:0-11015 GCA_010016005.3 Zanna intricata
TTCTTTGGTTGGGTTTCAATTAACCACATTTCTTAGGAGTGTTCAACCTGAGACTGTACAAAGACTACACTTCTTTCACAATCATACGTATCATTCTCATTCATCCTCTGAAGTAAAGTCTTACGATAGTTCCGGAGGCTAAACAGAAAAAAAAGAGAAAGAGAGGATTGTTGGAGTATTATTTTTTACCTGAAAATTTTAAATCGGTGAACATTCTAGAATAAAAATGTCATGTATTAAAGAATGTAAATACAAGCAATGTTTTTTTCTTAAGTTACTTGTTGCACGCAAGATTTATAATATATTTAATTATGTATTACTGTATAAATTATTATTTATAACGAAATACGGTTACTTAGTAAACGGTATTTCATTAAACTTAACTTATATTATTTATTTCCCTTGCTGATTACAGGTAAAATATACAATGTCAACAGAAAGGGTACACTATATTAGTTGGTTTACATTATCTGTTGTGACATTTTTTTATTTTTATGGTGTGCATAAAGCACCTGAGGTATAAGAAACACCAGTAAAAGTTGCTTTCTAAAGATTAATAATTTTCAGTATATAACCAGAACAGAGTAAAAGAGTAAAGGTAACAAAAATTTACATGCATTATAAACTTAAAGCCAAATAAAAAAACAAAAATCAAATTTATTTTAAAACCCAAAGAAAAGTTTCAAAAATAATAAACTATTAATTAAAATATAGAAACTCAACCATTAATAACAGGATTTCATCACCGTCTGAAGCTAGTTGAAGTAAAACCCTTACCTCAACTAAATAATAGAATTTAAACAACATATGCATTACAATGAATTCAGAATAATATTATTCAATAGGGTAGTTGGCGTAGTGAAAAAGGCAAAAGACAACCTCACTTCTCATTTTCCTTTTTGAAAATCTTACAAGGAATTCTGGGATAAGAATAGCTATATCAGTTCTGAAAATGATTTTTATTTTGTTTCAGGTATCTTACAATCTTTTTTTTTGTTTTGACACTTTTATTTTTTATTTATCCTATCACGACTATAATTTCTATTGAATAAGCAATGTAATCTTATTTATAACAGAAAATTTATTTCATCCAATGAAATTCAAGTAACTCATGTTTTATAATAAAATTGAACAAATTTTGATCATTAATTAATCAATGAATTAATTTTACAAAAATTTAACCACAAACTAAAATAAAATGAAAACACTCAAATTACTTTCAATTAGAAAATCACATTTTTTTTCATCTATTGTTCAAAATTGCGGGGAAAAATATTTTTAACTTACATAAAAAAAAAATAAATGATCAAGACTTGAATGTATTAAAATAAAATCAAGTATGATAATACAACATGAAACAATGAGAAAAACGTATTTAATATTTACTAATGCAAGATAAAAATGAATATAAACAAATGATGTCATCTTCAGATTAGTTTTTTACTACAACAATGAATAAAACAGAAAGATAATGAAAGTTAATAACCATTAATATGAGTTAACAATTGATATTACAGCAAAAGTCACTTATTTAAAATACAAAAGTTACTCGTTTAGACGTTGATAAAGTGAATAAAAAAGGGTTTTCATTTTCAAATTAAATATAAAATTTTTTTTTTCTTATACAATAATTTTTATTTATTGAAAATTACCTTATACATAAGTATTGGAATTACATTCTTCATAAAAAAAATGAACCTAGCCTTTAAACCATTATAATTAAGTATTAACAAAAAAAAAAGAAGAAAATTCAGTTTTATATAAACTTGTTTTTTTTTTTATCATAAAGAGATGCAGTTCACTAGGAAAAACAATACTAATAGCAGTAAAAAACAAAATATAAAAAGTCCATTTTTTATGTTTATATATATATATATTTTTTTTTAACTTCCGGAACCACCGTTAAGGTATATCTTCAGTGGATGAGATGAATGAATTGTAGCGTATGTGAAAAATGCCATCCCTGACCGGGATTCAAATCCGGGACCTCCAGATGAAAGGCCGAGACATTACCACTTGTGCCACGGAGGTCAGCATATGTTTTTATGGCAGTAAAATTTCAATATTCCATAATTTATTCAAATAATATAAAAAAGAATAAGTTTTATAAATAGGAAATTACTGGTTAAAATTTTTCCAGTTGTCAATAAAAATGTTATTTTTTTTAACTGACTCAATTTTGGTTCTATGCAAAGGTTGAACACATTTTTTGCAGTGAATATGTAATCAAACATTTATCATAGCATATGTAGCTTTAAAATTTCAATTATCCTTTAACTACCCGTCAGGTTTCCTGTCTCCTTTTTATTTCCTTGCATAAAGTAAAAGAAGTATTGTGATTGCAAAAAAGGTTCGGTTTACAAATTTCAATAGAAATATCCGTTTTCGCTATCCCTGAATCCATTTCAACTAGTTTTAGCGTGATGTCTGTACATACGTATATATCTTGCATAACTCACAAGCCAAACTTCATGGCGCGAGTGGTAACATCTCGGCCTTTCATCTGAAGGTCCCAGTCAGCCATGGCATTTTCACACATGCTACAATTCATCCATCTCCATCCTCTGAAGAAATACCTAATGGTGGTCCCGGAGATAAAAAAAAAATACATAAAAAAACAATTAGCTGTACAACGTTGAAATTTTGGATTTAGGACTTTCATATAGTTGTGCATCTCCCCTTTAGTTGCAATCTATTGAATCAAAAGTACTTCTAAGAGCTCAAAATCCAAAAAAATATTTTGGATTTTTTTCTTAATTAATGACTGAACAGCAGAAAGTTTCTGAGGACGTTGATTAGCAATTTCTTGAAGAAACTGATGGTAATGAAACATTCATGCAAGGATCATAATGGGAGATGAAAGCTGGGTTTACAGTTACGATATCAAGACAAAATTTCAATTGTCACTATGGATCAGCAAAGCAACTTCACAACCAAAAAAAGGTCATTAGTCTCAATCAGATGACAAAGTGATGCTCTCTGTTTTTTAGATTTTAATGAAACTGTACATTTTGAATTCTTGCCTTGAGGTGAAAAGTATGCCATGCTAACTATCAAAGCATTTTACAATGGTTGTGTGAAAAAGTCCGCAAAATAAGACCAGACCAAAATAAAACCAAATATAAACCAAAATAAACCAATAAATATAAACATATCTTTGTTCTTTGGAATAAGACCAAAATAAAACATATCATGGTTCCTTCACTAAGACAATGTGCTCGCACATTCAGTTTTGTCAATTCATCAGTTATGTGCCAAAAATCAGACTATCCACCCTGAATCTCCCTACTCACCAGACCTGGCTCCTTGCAATTTTTTCACATTTCCAAAATTAGAATCAGGGATGAAAGGATGCTGTTTTGAGACTATTGAGGACATTAAAGCAAATTCATCATTGATCTTAAAAGCCATTTCAAATGAAACTTATCAGTACTGCTGGGAAAAGTGTGCGAGTAGGAGTGGGAGTACTTTGAAGGGACATGAATCAATAACCCATAAAATGAATAATAAAAATTTTAAAAATCAATTTTGGTAATTTTCTTAACAGACCTTGTAATTTACATGATTTCATTTCTCAAAAGAATTTTTCACGGATAAATTTTTCTGAAAGAATTTTGTTTAAAGAGATGACAAAGAAAAGACAAACAATATTAATAACAGCAACAGAGTAAGATGATAAGAAAGCCAAACATAAACTATCTAATAAGTAAATTATGTTTGTAAATGTTGCATGAGTATATATATATGCCATATGTAAACAAGCACACGAGTATATTCAATTACATAAACAGCTGTTGTTAGAAAAAAAAAATTACTTAAGCAATAGAGATGCATGATAAGGTATATTTCAAATTTCAAACAAAGAAATGTTAAACGATAAGTAGGAGTAAAATAATACTAATAACAAATACCAGTTATTTACATTCTATTCAATTTTAAAAGCAACAAAAAAACCAAACTACTTACAATTTCATCTAGTTTTAGTAAAATAAATGATAATCTGAAAAATTAAACTGCAATTTTTTTTTTAAAGATATCAATAGCTACCCTAAAGAATGATTTTAATCACTTTTCAAGCAACAAGGTAAACCTTCTCAAATTTTCCAAATCCAAATGCCACCTACAGAATTATAATTTTTTAATAAGCTTTATTTTAATTCTGAAAAGGGTAATTTCACCAACTCAATAAAAGAATAGACTATGCTGAATATAAATGTCTTTCAGAGCTTATTACTAAATTAGATTTGATAGATTTCATTAGTTATTATGTTTATTCAACTATAGTGTGTCAGTCTGGCTTAAAAACTTGATCGCATAATATGGACAAACTACTTCAATATCTTAATCCTGGTTTGACTATAATCCTACGTCTTTCTTTCCTTAAATCATCCTTTATTCCCTCTTCCTTGTAAAAATGCCAAAGAAGCTGGTTTCAGCCACCCTTCTCATTCCATTTACAGCATCGAACTGGTACTAAAAGTCTTCAGAAAAGATGCTTCTTAAAAAGAAGCTTTAGCGAGGTAGTGATCCTGAACAATAGGCCTCAAATCTGTTTCCCACCCAGGTATTGTACAAAAAGCTAAACTGGTAAACAGGAATGTACTGGCTCCTCCTAATCCTAGTCTATCTCCTTGCTTCCCTGAGAGACCTTTTTCTTTTTTCTTATCCTTTGATTCCTTCATTCTTGGAAGTATATTAAGAGATCAATCAGCCTCCACCAAAAGTTCCATCTAAAAATATTAGAAACAATAACCAATGAAGTAGCTGCTTCCTTGATGGAATTTTATGAATTAAAAATTCTTCCTATAGGCTTATTCGAACATTGTTTCTTCTCTTAAGGGTTTAGTTATCTATTAATTTATTATTGGAACAACTAAATATAAAATAATCGACATAAAGCGTTAAACAATTTAATAAATCCTGTACAAAATAATAACTACCTAAAAGAAAGTGAATGGCTTTAAGAATTTGTGTAATTTTTTGAAGTTTGATTTTATTTTCATATTTTTTAAAACTGTTTCAAGAAATGAACACAAGTAAAAAAAAAAAAAGGTGATTTTACTAAAAAGGTAGTCTAATGTTATGAATAGTAAACTGATTTTATGTATCCTGTAATAGCGCCAATTGTTTAACCCTCAAAGCACTAAGTGTCGATTAAATCGACAGGTATATGGGCCATAAATTACACCTGTCAATTTTGCCAACAGATGATACCACTCATGTTTTGAATTAACAGGTTAGGCAACCTTCTTAACTGTACTATCATTTTAAATACAAATTTCCATTCTTTCTCATAGTTTACTTTATTTCTGCTGGGAGCGCTTTAGCTATTTTCTACAGCAACTAAAATTAAGGTAGCATTTGCATGTAATTTACATTCTTTATATTGCCATGTTGTGTTTGCAGTTCGTTCTTGTGTTTATGTTTAAAATATCTTGCTTAATACTAGTTATAGGTAAGAATTTCTGATTAGAAAGTTTCATAAAGGTATATTATGTGACCCAAGTATTATAAACAAAACCAAAATTTTGAACAAAACATAAACTCTGCAACGGCCATTCATAACCTGTAATATTGTGTTGTCTGATCTTCATTTATTTTAGTTGACCACTACTGTAGACCAGACCAAGGAAAAGATAAAAATTAAAATTATTCTTACAAACTGGGCTTTTTATGCGTAAATAGTGTTGCAATGATTATTTACATATTAAAAAGTACTGTGTAATTAATGAGACTTGTCTTAAAGTAGCTTTTCTCAGTAAGAAAAAGAAACTACCCATTTTCAGTGATTGTACTTACATTATATATTTTTTTAATATATTTTATTTCTACTGCATGTAAAATAACAAAAAAGAAAAACAGTTAATCTAAGAATAAAATGTTCTATTATATGTTTATCTCAGAATAATTGTAATTATTTACTTGTTTGAGAAACATGTTCGGTAAAGAAACAGATTTTCCTCTTCAAGATTATATTCGTCATTTTTTATTTTACTAAAATATTACACTTTACATTAATAATCAAAAATATTAACTGAACCACATTCTTTGAAATTTTCTGTTTAATTTGATATATAATAGGCCTGATTAGAGTAAATATCATTAAAATGCCGTTAAGTTTAAGAAAAAGTTTATGAATTGTGCAAAATTACTTAGCATTTTAAAAGTGATGTATTCACCACTTCAAGGGTTAATAAATTTTTATGAATAAATAAAATCAATACTGGTTTAATACAAATTCAAAGGGAAAATTAAAAGGTATTTTTTTTTTTAAAATTGCATGTTAAGAAATATATATCGAGATATATCTTTAGACAAACCGCTCTCTCACTTTCTCTTTTTCTAGCCTCCCGAATCACCGTAAGATATTACTTGAGAGGATGAATAAGGATATACGTATCAATGTGAATGAAGTGTAGTCGTACAATCTCACAGTTTGTCCGTTCCTGAGATGTGTGGTTAATTGAAACCGACTACCAAAGAAAACCAGTATCCACAATCTAATATTCAAATCTGCATAAAAGTAACTACCTTTATTAGGATTTGAATCTTAGAACTCTTGACTTCGAAATCAGCTGATTTGCGATGTCAAGTTAACCTCTAGATCAGCCCGGTGGTGGGCTCTTAAGACAAACCTGCATTAGATATATCAAATCTAATGTTACAACAAATCTCTAATGTTAACAAAATATTTGATATTTTAATTACAGAAATTTACTACTCGCCGAGTTGATTTATTTACTTATACTTATGAATAATGAAAAACTGAACAGTCTTCATATTGTATTTTAATTTTTTGGTGGAAGATGAATTATGCAGCATAAGAATAATTCAAAGCACGACTTGGATTCAAACCCAGAACCTTGCAGATGAAAGTCAAAGACTTTTACCAGTCTGCTACAGAAATGCTCCAGAATATACCTCTCTTACATCAGCAATCTCTTAATGAAGTGTTAAGTAGATAAAACTAGACCTCCTACTTCATCTACAATCTAAATCTACTGAAATAAAATTAATATTTAAAAAAAAAAAATCAGGTTTAAGCCACAGATTTATTATTACTTTTTTTTTTAATTTTTTTACAACTTTCAGATAAACTATGAAAAAAGGAGACTCTTCCAACCTATATAGTAAATTATAGAAATAATGCTTGCTTGTTTGTATAAAACAGGTGGTGGGGGTGGTGGTGGTGTTAAGGAAAAATAATCTTTATTATAAAACTTTTAAACTCTTACAAAAAACATCAGTTCAATTTCACAAAAAAAAAAAAAAATTTGGAGAAAATATTTTTAAATTATCAGCAATAAAAAAATAGCTATAAGATTGATTATTTAAAAAAAAAAAGCATTTACATAATTGACTATAATTCTTTATGAGTTTTAATTATTAGTTATTTCCCACTTCACCATTCAGAACACACTATTTTAATAAGTATTACTCACCGCTCCAGGATATGAAGCAGGAGATGCAAGACCAAGGCTTGCCAATCCGGCAGCAGCCGCTTTGTTGTGTATCGCAGTAGCAGAGACTATCTGTGCAGATGACATACTTGACATTGTTTGTAGGGCTTTCTCCTTTGCGGCATGGTCCTGTGGCACCACCTATAATATACATTATTAAAAAAAAAATGCGAGAGTTGACCCTACAAATTTATTTACGAAAACCCAATTATTTTAAAAATAAATTTTTTTAAACTAAAATATTAATTTTATTATTTATTTTTTAGTATTACTTTAATTAGCTGAAAATTTTTTAATATTTTAAATATGGACAAAGGACCTACGTTTTTGTTTGTATTGATATTGATGAAAAGATAAGAAACAAATATAATTGTTTACCAGTAACTAATTTTCTCTGCAAGGCAGAACAAATTATTTTTAAGAAAAATTATATTTTTATATAATAATGTAAAATTTTAATTTCTGAATCAAATGGTAATTTAGAATGACCGATTATAGAAAAACACAGTTAATCCATCAATGCATCTGACTTTCCAGGAGAAGTCTGATAAGTTTTTCTGGATTAAAAATGAATGTCTTAGCAAATATTAAATTATGGAATATAAATAATATCAGCGTTCCGATCTGTACAAAACGGCTATAGTAAATGTTATGAAAACTGCAGTTATTCTTGATAATAAGTGTATATCTCCATTGCTATTAATTCTCTAAACTTTTTTAATTGCCGTATAATAGTTTTTGTTTGTTATTTATTTAAATTTTGATACAAGATTATAAAAAAATTGTTAATATTAATTTCATCATCTTGAGTTATAAATTCAATTCTAGTATATTTACAGGACAACATTATCATTAACAAACATGCTTTTTTTGAAAGGCCGATTAGTGTTAAAGGAGTAAATTTGAAATTTCATGATGTTTCCAAATCTTCATTTGATGAAAATAATTAACTTTTGTTCATTCCTTTTAAATAAAACCGCTTCTTTTTTCACTTTTATGAAAATTGACACATAATTCAAAATACATGGACAGACAGCATTAGCAATAAATGCAAGAAGTAAAATGATTTTAATTAATAAAAATTTTGAAATACTTGTCTGAATTCCAGTAACTGCTACACTCCTCTCAATTTTTTATCTTGAATTAACAATATGACATGCCTTTAATCAAGTGAAACAATTTAAGATGACATTAAATTCTTTGTTAAGAGGAATGAATGAACCAATTAGAAGAGGTTCTTCAGTGCAATTTACCATAGGCAGTCTGACACTATAATGAAACATATTTTTTATTTATAGCAGTATATAATACATGTTTTAGATGTATTGTTAATCCTCGAAAGTATTTATTATATTCCAAAACTAACTTTACACAGGGAATGGCATTAAATTTTAGTTCATTTTATAAAAATGATTCAACTAGAACCAACACAAAATTGAATTATAATTTAAATTGTATAAAAACTTATTCACAGCACAAATCATGAATACGTGAAGTTTTCATACTAATTAATAATATCTGTATAGATATATTAATTGAATCGTACTACATCATTTATTAAGTATCTATACATTACACTGATCAATAATGATTTTTTTCTTTAAATAAGAATGAAAAACTGATTCTTATATCGATTATACCGATTTCAAATATGAATTCAGAATTCTTCTATCATGAATACTTTTTTTGTAATTATCGTTCTTATACTCAGGTAATAATCATGCATGCAATTCCATAAGCATAGCATTTTGTGAATGTAGTTACGTTCACAAATATTCCCTCTGTCATTCGACCAATTCCACATAGCCAAGAGCTTCCAATTCCAGTACCATCAGAGATACATGGAACTTAGATGAAGATGAAAATGTCAAATCATGTGCTGATATATCAGGTAATGAAGAAAGAGATCAAAATTTTTTAGAAAATAGATAAACTAAACCCCATTTAATTAATCAGTCAGAATTAAATGATCCGGTTCGTGATCTAAATTCATCAAAGAATCAAACAAAAATACTAGCATCAAGACTGAAAGGATGGCTTTTTTTATAACCAAACACTAAAATAAGTGCTTTCCATGACAGACAGTAGAATTTGAACAATTCTTTTCTCAGTAAGAAAACGTAGTATATTGTAATGATGTGGACTCTTTACTGGAAGCTTTCGGACATACCTCTTGACAAATAATGATTTTTTTATTGACTCACCAAAGCTTAATTTGAAAGCTGGTCTGCTTCACATAAAATAAATAACCATCAATACCATGATATTTGCATGATGAAGACTTATAAAAAAATATTAAATTGTATTGAGCAGGATTCAGTAAGGGAAATATTTATGGCATATTTGTGGAGATTTGGAAGTGATAGTGCTTTTACTTGGATTACAACTTGGATATACCAAGTTCTGTTGCTTTTTGAGCAAGTGGTATAGCAGAGATAGGAAAAGCCATTATATAAAAGAGTAGTGGCCAAAGAGAGAGCAACTGACTCTAGAAGAGAAGAATGTTGTTAGTCAGGCATTAGTAAAACAAGAAAAAATTTATCTTTCACCACTACATGTTAAGCTAGGTTTATTAAAAGATTCTGTTAAAGCAATGGATCTTAATGGTGAAGGGTTTCAAATTCTAAAAAACAAATTTGCTAACACAAGCGATGCTAAAATAAAGGAAGGTTATTTGTTAGACCAAAAATAAGAAAACTAATGACTGATGATCTAACATTTGAAAGGTTTGAATGACTTGGAGGTTGCTGCATGGAAATCATTTCAAAATGTGGTAAACAACTTCCTTGGAAACCATAAGGCTACTAACTACTGAGAACTTGTGAGTGAACTCTCAAAACTAGAAAGAACTTGGGTGTAACATGTCACTCAAAATCCATTTCCTACATTTACATTTGGATTTTTCCCTAAAAAAAATTTGGAGCTATTAGTGATGAAGATAGAGAACGCTTTCACTATGAAATATTTACAATAGAACACGATACAAAATTGTTAGCTGATTACTGTTTGAATCTAAAGAGGGATCTACTTACAGCAAATAACAACAGAGAACCCAAAAGAAATAGATTTTAGGCGAGTACAAAATGCAATGTATTGTAATATTATGTTCACCATACATTTTTTGTTTCAAAAGAAATTTCAATTACAAAAAACTTGGACCCGATAGAAAAAATCTTTTAACATATATGAAATCAGCACAAAAAATACTATAAGAATCAGCCATTCAATCTCATTTAACAAACAAAAAATTAAATTTTGTTGACCAGAGTTATTTGATTGTTAAATACTATTTTAATCATGTTACATTATTCTGCTCCCTATAAAAACTGGTGTATTAGAATATACAAATGGAAATTTTCTACCTATCATAAGAGGCAATTAAAGGAAGAACAGATCCTCCAGTGTTAAGTCAAGCAGAATGGTGTAATTGAGTAGTAATTCAAATAATTTTTGATGTGAAATAACATTTAGAAAGGATAATTGTACTTTTCAAAAAAAATACCTTCATGTAACTGAAACAAAAGTAATTTTCCAATCATTCTAGATATTACTAGT
>JAAAKQ030060710.1:4356-14409 GCA_010016005.3 Zanna intricata
CGCATCGGTGAAATCTTCCCGAGGTCGGTTGATGACTGTGGGTGTTATCAGACCGAGGCGAAAAGACGACCTCCGGTAAAGCCCTTCAGGGCTAGGAACGGAGGGAGTGCTGTGACAACCGGTAATGTCACTTGGTGGGCGTTATTCCCCTCGGGGGTAGGAGGGGAGAACTCGAGATGTATACCCCCTCTACTTGTGCACCCCCTCTTTTGATTGCAATTGACTGGACCAAAAGTGTCTAAAAAAAAGCCCAAAATCTCAAAAAATTTGGATTTTAGACTTTTTCTTAACTGCAGTAATAAGCCTTCATCGAGAGCTTTTCAACGATATATTTAAATGGTACTTATTTTCTTTGGTTCAGGAGTTATAGCCCATCGAACGGCACATCGGCTCAAATCCGACTTCCTTTTCTTTTTTTTTTTAACTCCTTTTTTTTAAATTTAAATATATTGATTTATTAATAACTATAAACATTTGATTGTAAAAAAAAAAATATATAATAAATAATAATTTCATAAAAAAACTGTAATAAAAAATATATGTAATTTAACAGACGTACAAGGAAATCATGTGGTGTCGACATCACATTCTTTTTATTAATAAGCTGTTAGAGAACTACAAACGTTTAGACTATAGGATATCATTAAAAATTCATTTCTACATTCCCACCTTGACTTATTTTTCTAAAATTTTGACTATGTCAGCGATGAGTATGCAGAAAGTTTCAATCAGAATATTCTAAGAACTAAAACTAAGAAGCATAAGTACCAGGTAAGATGGGATCCTGGAAAGAAGGGTGGACCATTGGGTATATTGCTTTTTGTTTAGACACTGATCAAACATCATACAAGCGAAAAACTTTATCAATATATTTTAAAAATTGAAGGTAAGACAATTAAAGTGATTTAAATTTTTAAAAACTGTTCTTTTAAAATTTTGTTATATTTCAATTTATCTTTGTTTGAAAAAATAAAAATTTAATCGATTTAAACAAATTTTAAATGAATACATATAAATAATAATTTGTTTCTTAAAAATATTTATTTCACAGCGATTATACATTTATTGATAAATAATAAAAAAATTAATTTTAATAGATAAACAGAAAAACTAATATACCTGTATTTGTTGCATGAGATTGAGATGACGTAGCTGATCGTATAGCATTAAGAACAGCATTAATGAATCCACCAGAACCGGCAGAGGCAGCTGCTGAAGCTGTTGCAGGTGTTATTTTAGAACTATGTTGTGGGCTCGTCTCCACGCTACTACTGCTATCACTATAAGCCTCATTATGAAATATTACGTCCTTAAACAACAAAAAAACAATAAAAAAAATAAAAAAATTAAAATTGTTTCTTTATTTTTATAAAAAATAAAATTACAGAAAAGTTATATGGGTATTTATTAATGATCATAAAGAACAACAAAATTATGACTAATTGAAACATCGCTGCTGTGTTCTTTTATAAATAGCGGCTTTATTAATGGGAAAAAAATTATAAATAATCTTTAAACTAACAACTTCGAGGTCTGTTCAGATAATAACCGAATTTTATTTTTTTAATCTTTATTATTAATTTTACAGATTATTGGTCATTGTCCGCTTCAAAGTACTCCCTTCCACTAATCACACACTTTTCCAAGCAGTGTTTCCATTTCGCAAAACAGTACTGGATAGTTTCATTTGACCTTTAAGCTCAGTGACGAATTTGCTTTAATGTCAACAATAATAACAAAATGGCGTCCATTCATCATTGATTTTATTTTCAGAAAAATCTAAAGAAACCACGTCTGGCTAGTAGGGGGACAGTCATCCAATTTTTGGCACAAAACTGACAAAGCTGAGTGTGCGAGCACATTGTGGTGGTGAAGGAACCATGAGTTGTCTCGCCACAAATCTCGTCTCTTTTTGGGAATTTTTTCAAGTAATCGTAAAATGCCTTGATAGTACGATCAGTTCACTTTTTCGCCTCGAAGCAAGAATTCAAAATGCATGATTCCATTAAAATAGAAAACAAAAAACAGACATCCGATCGATACTGACGTCTGCTTTCTTGGGGCGTGGAGTTCTTTTCCCGATCCACAGTGATGACAAAACTTTTGTCTCGATCGTAGCCGTAAATCCGGCTGTCGTCTCCCGTAATGATCTTTTGCTGAATGCATTCATTGTCACCGACTCGTACAAGAAGTCGCCGACAAACGTCCACTCGATATTCTTTCAGCCGTTCCGTCATCAAACGAAGTACAAACTTTGCTGTTAGATGCGTGTTAATTTTTTTAGTCAAAATGTTATGATATGATCCTATCGATATGTTAACCTCTTCTGCAAGTTCTCTGACAGTCGATCAGCGATTGCTTGCTCCAGATCGATGATTTTCTGAATGTGATTGTCATCAGTTGTAGTCGAAAGCCTTTCTGGTCGAGGTTCATCTTCGATAGACTGACAACCGCTTTTAAATCGTGAAAACCATTAGTAAAATTGTGGACTATCCAGAGCATCATCTCTGTAACGTTTTTTTTCCAAAAATTGAAACGTTTCTGTGAGTTTTTCCCCGGTTTCACCCAAAATTTTACGTTGTATCGTTGCTCCCGAAAATCACTAACTTAAACACATCGCACTCAAATAAGAATAACTCGAAAACTAAACGAGATATCAACAATCTAAGAACATTCGGTTACAGAGGAGGTTATGCGAAACAGAACGCTGCCAACTGCAGATCACTAAATATCTACATTGGCGCGTAATTAAAAATGTTCCGTTATTTTCTTAACAGACCGCGTGCAAAGGTTTGTAAACTTATAAATATTGACCTGAATGTTTATGTAAACTATTTCTATTATAAAAAGTGGGTTTCATTTCCTTCCTCTTTTTCATCAATTAACTAATTTCTATGACAATAAAACTTTTGTATTCATTGTAAATATTGTCAGTCTGCACCCGTGATAGCTACAAGGTCTCTTCAGAAAATAACTAAACATTTTTAATTACACGCCAACGGAGATATTAAGTGACATTCGAATGACAGCATTATGTTCCGCGTAACTTCCTCTGTAACCACATGTTCTTGGATTGTTGATATATCGTTTAGTTTTCGAGTTATTCTTATTTGAATGCGACGTGTTTAAGTTAGCGATTTTCGCGAGCAACGATACAACGTAAACGTTTGCGTAAAACTGGGAAAAACTTTCACACAAACGTTTCAATTTTTGAAAAAAAGAAGTTACAGAGATGATGCTCTGGATCGTACACAATGTTACGAATGGTTTTCACGATTTAAAAGCGGTTGTCAGTCGATGGAAGATGGCCTCGACCAGGAAGGCCTTCGACATCAACTGATGACAACCGCATTAAAAAATCATCGATCTGGAGCGTACAATCGTCGATCGACTGTCAGAGAAGTTGCAGAAGAAGTTAGTATATTGATAGGATCATGCCGTGGCATTTTGACAGAAAACTGAACACGCATCGAGTCACACAAAGTTTGTTCCTCGTTTGATGACCCAACAGCAGAAAGAACATCGTGTGGAAGTTTGTCGGTGACTTCTTGAACGAGCCGGTGACGATGAAACATTCATTAAAATGATCGTAACGGGAGACAAAAACCGGATATACGGCTACGACATCGAGACAAAAGTTAATTCATCACAATGAATAGGAAAAGTATCTCCACGCCCCAAGAAAGCACGTCAGTTTCGATCCGGTGTAAAAGTGATGCTCTGTTATTTCGATTTTACCGGAATCGTCCGTTTTGATTTCTTGTCTCAAGGTGAAACATGCGTACTATCAAGGCGTTTTACAACGGTTACTTGAGACAAAAAGAGAACAGTTGTGATGGGATGACTCACGATTCTTTCACCACGACAATGCACCCGCTAAGAAGACTTTGTTAATTCGTCAGTTTTGTGCCAAAGTCAGATGACCGTCCTCCCTTACCCTCCCTAATCACCATATCTGGCTCCTTGAAATTTTTTCTTATTTCCGAAATTAAAATCGGTGATGAAAGGACATTGTTTTGAGACTATTGATGACATTAAAGCAAATTCGTCACAGATCTTGAAGTCCATTTGAAACGAAGCTACCCAGGACTGCTTCGCGAAGTGAAGACACTGCTGGGGAAAAGTGTGTGAATAGGGATGGGGAGTACTTTGTACGAGAGAAGGACCAATGATCTGTAAAATCAATAACAAAGATTTAAAAAAAAGTTCTGTTATTTTCTGAACAGAGCTCGTATTATCTACCCTGAATCGGTCAGCAAATCGTAATGATATAAATGAATAGCTTATCACTGTGCATTTAAAATTATTAAACCGGTTTCTTTGTCAAACTCCTAACCTAATGTGTGTGAACAGATATTTTCATAAAAATATTACTCCTGAGACGTATTCGTACAATAAAATTACGCGTCCAGTTGAAGAATTTGAAATAATTTTAAAGCTCAAAATAGGAAAAAGAATTAGAGAAAAATCATGAATTTTTCCTTTTCATACTAATAACGATTAAAAGTAACGACAATAAAACTTATAAAAAAATGAATAATTTTTTTTTTAAAGATACAACAATTTAAATATAAGCATTATTTTTCACTTCACAAACCACTAAGTTTGTACAAAAAAGAGAACTTTTTTTATTTGTTTTTTCGTAATCCGACAGCCACTTTTTTCAGTTTTATTTCTCCTAATTGTTGGATATTTGGAGGTATTTGCTGAGAAATTATAAATATAATTTAGTCCAGTAAATAGTGATTATTCTGCTAAAAACTTAGTTTTGTTTAGCGAGGTACTTATGTTAAAACTCAGGTTTCATTTCGTGTTTTTAAATTTTATAGTTCCTTCGGACAGCTGTACACAGCGCTTGGCGGTTAACTCGGCTTCATCTACGCTAAATGAATTACGCTGGCTTTCGATTAGAACAATCAGTCTTCTACTAACAATCAGTCAATGTGTTAATACAATATCGGTATATATAATATTACAAGTTCCTAAGGTATAATATAAATACTTTATATTATAAAAGAAATAAAGAAGTTTATTTATTTGAATGAACCGGAAAATAATAAAATCTTTAGAATAATTAAATCCAACCGAACCGAGACGGCATATTATTCGAAATTTTTGGTGAGGGGGTGCGTGACAGTCGGATCCGTCACATGGCGGGTGTCTTCCCTCCGGGGTCAAGATGTACACATTTGCAATACCTATAGTTTAAGCCCTTAAAGTTGAATTTCGTTAACTGGTTACCGCAAAAGACCGAAAAACTGTTCAAAATGACCGTTTTTCAAAGCCAATATTTACTGCAGAAATGACTTTCTTGCTATTTTTATTATTTAAAAGTTAACTCTTGGAATTCTGAATTCAATGAAGAGTTAGACAAGAAAATTGGTTTTTCCTTTTCATTTGTTTATAAAAACATTCTTCGGGGGACTGTAATGTTTTCGTGATCGTTTCAAGTGCAATTTATTCTTCAAGAATTGTACTTCCAAATGGTAGAAAGTTTTAAACAAAAAATTAATGTAAAACTTTTTTAAACTACTGCGAAAAAATAACGGAAAAAAGAGCGTGCTCGCGCGGTAGTAGTGGAGGGTGAAGCGGTTCGCGAAATCGACGCATTGCGAAAAAGTCGCTCTATCTCCGCCAATTTTGGACATTTCGATTTTTTATATATATATATAAACTGGGGAGCTCAAAAAAATAATAACTATTGCTATAAATTTTTACATTTTATTTCAGCTGCACTGAATATGGAGCTGTACTGGATTTTATGTACTCACCATACTCTTCTAACTTTTAAAACAATAAAAATAGTAAAAACGTTATTTTTGCAATAAATAAAAAAATTCCGACTTTCCGACTTTCGGCACGCCGGAACCCGGAGCTAGATTTCACGGGAGTAAAATAGAAGCAGGCGAACACGGATTGTACGAGTTCGTATCAAACATTACTTTTTATGTTTTATGGACACTACGTTTAGTCATTAGCCTATAAGCTATTGCTAAATTTATCAGTAATTTAACAGTTTGAAGGAATATTTCGGATCGGGGGAGGGGGACAGCCCATTGTGTGTAAATGCTGTAAATTTACTAGTGAGAAGATAAACACTTCAAATTCGCTCGATAAGACAACGGTTTCATAAGTAAAAAAGTTCCACACGTTTAGCGTATGGGAAGCCTCCCATCTTCTTACAATCCCAACAATATTTTGGTCATCCCTTGCCGTAAGGATTGATCGTATCAAAAAATTTTTCAGACAAAAGTTTTACTTTATATTTAAAGGATTAACAACCACTTTAAACAGACTCGATTCCGTGCCTATAAAGGGCTATGTTTTTCTCCTTGAAATCCCATTTTTTCCATCCCTAGGGGCGTTATTAATAATATCTGATCTTTTACTTAGATAAGTTTTACGCTGTTATTTAAGGAATAGTAGGAACTTTAAACGGATTCGATATTTTGCTTACTAAGAAAGTTATAGCGATATTTGTTTTTTCGAAAAGAAAACCCTTTCCGTCTCCTTTGTACGATTTTGCCCATTAAAGGACCCAACTGAGATTATGTGTAGTTATATTTTATGTATCAATTTAAAAGTTATTGGCTTTTTTTATTTTTTTTACGTAACTAATTAACGAAATTCAACGTTTAAAAGCTTAAATTACAGTTACTGCAAATAGGTACATCCTGATCCCCTAGGGGAAGACACCCCTCTACCTAGCCCTGATGGGCTTTACCGGAGGTCATCTTTTAAACCTCGACATAACATCAGTCGCCTCAGCCCAGAATGCCACATTCTCGTCGGTGTAACTATTAGTAAAAATAACGAAACACATTTTTAGTCTCAAGCAAGACTGAAAACTATAGTCGTCGAAAGAACTGAATCACCTATCTACCCAAAAGGTAAGTGAATCACGTGGGACACAAACGTGCAAAAACACCAAAACAAAAGTTTTATGTAGAACTTTTTCGCACAGAATGTTTACCTTGACCTACAAACTTGAAGAAAACCAATTTTCACCACATTTTAACGGCTGTCATTTTGTCCAGTATAACAAGTTATAGTTACCCTAATCTATAACTCCACGTACTTATCTGAACTATTAATTTTCTTAAAAAAATCACAAAATTTATGTGTGACGTCTGTACGTACGTACCTATCTCGAATAAAACGATTAGCCGTAGAATGTTGACATTTTGGATTTAGGACTGTTGTAACATCTAGTTGTGCATTTCCCCTTTTGATTGCAATCTATTGGACCAAGTGTCCAAAAAAGCCCAAAATTCAAAAACACTTCGGATTTTGGATTTTTTCCTAACTGCAATAATCAACCCTCATTGACAGCTTTTCAACAACATATAGGGCACACGCGGTTCTTATTTTCATCGGTCTCAGAGTTATAGCCAAATAAAATTTTAATTGATGAAATATTTTGATCGTACAAGGGGAAGGTACAACGGTTCGAATCCCACTTCATTTCCTCTTTTTCTAATTTAAATATACTGATTTATTCATAATTACTATCCTCTGATTGTAAAGAAAGTTTTACGGTAACTATTCAATAACAATAAAAATGTTTAAAAACAGAAGGTATCAGTGAAAAAAATTTTACGTAATTTTAAAAATGTGTATATGTAATTCAATAGGCGTGCAAGGAAGTCATGTAGTGTCCACAACAATTTTTTTATTTTAATTCGTCGATTTTATTCAAACATGTTTCTTCCAAAAGTATCTGAGAGAGGTACTGATATGTACTGATAAATATAACCTCTCTATTTCTGTTTAGCCTTCGGAACCACCGTAAGTTATTACTTCAGAGGATAAATAAGGTTAAGTAACTTAACCTAGGTTCTGCTACCTTGACCAGCGAGCGAAAGTTAAGCCTAGTTAGATTATATTTATAATGTCTTTACAAATACTTCCAAACACCCACTGATTTGAAAGAAAAATCTGAAAAAATGGCTGTCGGATTATTAAAAAGTAAGTTATTTTCAAAAGATAAAAAATAAAGTACATTTAATTTAAAAGAAAACGAAAAAAATATTTGTACAAGCATGCTTAATACACAAATTTAAAAACAACATTTTTAAAGCATAAATTTCACTATTAAAATGGAAAAAACCAAATATATTTACAGTAAATTAATATTAAAAAAGTCCATTACAAAAGAATCATACAATCGATTACACACTCAAGCAAACATAAAATCTAAGAACAAAGAATACATCCCACGCAAATGCAACTGTTTATATAAGAAATCTAAAACTAGAGTACATTCTATCTGTTAAACAATCGTGATAAGTGATTATTTATGAAATTAATTTTTTTAATAATTACTATTTTATTCTGCTACGTAAAGTAGCTTTACACATCAGAATATTTCACATAAAAAACTACATATATAAACGTAAAGTTGTCTGAAAAGTTCCGAAATAAGTTAAATAAAAATACAAATTTAAAGATAAACAAATCTGCTCACATCAGCCCTCTACACAGAAATGTTATTTAGTTATACACTCATTGCAGCGCCGGTAGAGCCCGTCAACAGTCTGGAAAAAACGCTTTGTGGGATCGCCTATAACTGCTCGGTGTAAGCCCTCTGGATGGCAGGAATGTAGTCGATAAAGCGGCCTTTCGTCTTTATCTTGAGTTTCGGAAACAGAAATTAGTCTGCTGGCGCCAAGTCGAGTGAAAAGGGCGAGTGGGATAAGACGGTGATTTGATTTGCGGCTAATAACTTGTTAAAATTTTTGCCATGTGTGCCGAGGCATTGTCGTGCAAGAAAGTCCAACTGCCCGGATCCTGGAACTAGGGCCGGAATTCGACGAATGCGATGCATCAAGCGTTTCATTACTTCCAAATAGAATTTAGAATTTGCGGTTTCACCGGTTGGGACCGTTTGATCGATTGCGGGAGCACTTTCGCAACGTTTTCGTCGTGAACAGCTGTCGACTTCCTCCCGTTTCGTTCCTCGTCGTCCAACGACTCTTTACCATCTTTAAATTGCTTCGACCGCGTCTATCTTGTAATACGAGGTGCAGCTTCATCATCGAATGCCTGCTGTATGATAGAATAAGTTTCGACAAAAGATTTTTCAAGTCGAACGCAAAATTTTAATGCGCTTCTGTGTCCCATGTCGCGAGCTCGCACATAGTCGCACAAACACAACGTATGCGGCCGAATGTAACTCGAAACTGGAGGGAGGAAACGCGATGAAATTTTATTCACACACTAGTCAGATGTACTACATAGGTCTTTGATTGTCCGAGAGATGGTGCTAATTGTATCGACTACAGAAAATTAGTTCAGAAACTTTTCAGACACTGTGTAGATCTGAAAACGCTTTATTTTCGAGTTACGGGTAATAAATCGAATTCTCTCTTCTAATAAAGAAAAACATTGCAATTTTTAAAAACCAAATTACGGAGTAAAACTGATAGTTTTTATATAATTTGAACTGGGAAATAGGACTAAAGAAGGTCCCAGAACTGTAACTTAGTCGTTTTTAAGATCCGAAGTAAACCACAATTTTTTTTTAGGATTTTATAACAACAGCTTTGTTAAATGACTAATAAATGCGGAAGATTTAGTAAAAAAAATTGAAGAGAATTTAATTTTAAGAAAATTAATGTAAATACAGTCAATAAAAACTTTTAAAAGTCTCTTTTTTATTGTAGCAAAACAGATGAAAAATACACAGAAAATTGTATTATTGTTTCTGTTCCTAAAAACATTATTTTTAACAATGAGAAACAAAAAGGTGAAATACATGAAACGATAAATGGCAGCAGCAGAATAACAAACGTTCGTTACAGTAATAGTTCGAAATTTCTTCCTTCTCAATGGTACACAGCACTCTGTCCAACGTAAAATATTTCCGGTGGCTTTCCGTATCATCTCATGATCGTTCCTGAGCTCCCTAATTCAATAGCATTTCGTATTTTAATGAATAACTCTTCTTTAGTAAGTCTTCTTTAGTTTGTCGGTATACTACCATTTTCATATGGTCCCGAATGAAGTAATCTAGTGGTGTTAAGTCAAACGATCGTTAAGTCATTAGACTTA
>JAAAKQ030060732.1:0-15832 GCA_010016005.3 Zanna intricata
AAAACACTTCTAACCTTTATGCCTCTCACAAACAAACTAAACATGCTATATAACTGAAATTGTGGACATATGTTCGAAATGAATGTACCAACATAACAAATTAAAAAAATCGATAATAAAATTTACGTTGCCCGCAAATTTTGAAGTCACCTTACTTTTTGAACACACCTCGTATATATTACTGGCTGATTGGTAAATTTATATATATATATATATATATATATAAATTGATAAATTTATACTACTTTACTGAAATTAATCTTTTTAAGATTCATATTATTCCTCTGTATAGTTAAATTATATATAAATTCTATTAAATAAACCACCTAACACAGAATATTTAGATAAGACATATTTATTTACCTTAATCTTTCATGAAAGAACATTCATGGTATTCTGCATCCTCAGTCATGATTGCAATAATACTACTAATAATAAAAATACTAAAATAATAATAATTGCATATTAATTTACACAAATGCTGCTATATGTAGCAGTTTTTATACAAAATGATGACTTAAAATGGATATAATACTACTGTAATTAATAGTATTTATAGAAAAACAACTATCAAAACAAAATGAAAAAATAGCTACTTTATAAGCAATACATAGTAAGACCAAAAAAATTAAAATTAAAAAAAAATTTTAATTTTTAATTTGAATTTACAAATAATTTGAATTTTACAACTAATGATTTTAATGTTATTTATATAGGAGAAATAAATGTAGATCCTTTAAAACTAAATTTTTAACACTACAGAAATTACAAAAATAATAAATTATGTTTATCTAATATGACAGACCATTTAATAAACAATAAACATTCTATTTCTGATATTAAAAACATTCTGAAATATTAGAAATTAATAAAGACGACATAAAATTAAATATATTTGAAAAATATTATACGAGGGTAATTTTTTAAGTAAGAGCCGTTGGTGCGTATAGTTCTCTAGTTCACTTTTATGCCGCAATAAGCCGCCACGCCACTTACCAGCATCCTTTGTGAACAAACTCACGCCAGTTGCAGCTCTGTAGCTGAAGTGTATGTTTAGCTGTGTGTCTTTAAAATGTTTAACATTATTGAATCACCCGCCGCGTGTGAGATACGGTCAGTCATATATTTTTTGACTGCGAGAAACAGGACAAACATCCAACATTATTGGCCGCAAACATCCATCGTCAGATAACTGAAGTTTATGTCCCTAATGCAATGAGTGAAGGTAAAGTGTGGAAATGGGTTAGGGAGTTTAAAGGTGGCCATGAAAATGTCCATGACGAAGAACGCTCAAGCTGGCCCTCTGTGATCACTGATGATTTGGTGGCTCCAGTTGAAACAAAAATTTGTGAGGACAGATGATTCACGATAACCAATCTATAATTGGAATTTCCCCAAGTTTCTAGGTTGGTGTTATACAAAATTGGTGACTGAAAACTTCAGCTTCAAGAAATTGTGTTCTTGGTGGGTACCCAGACTCCTTACAGCGGACCACAAAGGGAAGAGGTTTGCCAGTTCATTGGACTTTTTGATTCGTTACGAGGAAGAAGGGGATGACATGTTGAGTCAAATTGTTACTGGAGATGAAACATGGGTATCCCATATCACCCCTGAATCCAAGCAACAATCAATGGAATGGTGACACACAACCTCTCCTGACAAGGTCAAAGCCAAATAACATTGTCAAAGCGCAAGTTTATGGCAACTGTATTCTGGGACCGGTGCGGTGTTTTGCTGATAAACTTTATACCACGTGGAACAACAATCAACTCAGATGCCTTCTGCACAACTCTGAAGAAGCTCCAAAGAGCAATTCAAAACAAAAGACGCGGCATGCTGTCAAAAGGAATTTTGCTCCACTATGACAATGCAAGGCCTCACACTGCTCATGCGACTCGGGACTTGATAGAATCTTTTGGTTGGAAAGTTTGGACCATGCATCATATAGCCCGGATCTTGCTCCCACCGATTTCTACCTTTTCCGGTACCTCAAACACCATCTTGGCGGGAAGCGCTTCAGTGACAACAAAGAAGTGAAAGCGGCTATGAACTCTTGGCTGTCAGAGCAAGCGGCAGACTTCTTTGATGACGGTTTTCAAAATTTAGTTGTAAGATATGACAAGTGCAATAATAAAAAAGGTAACTATGTAGAAAAATGGGCAAAAGTATTTATAATCCGAAAATAATTTTTTTTTTTTTTTTTAATTATTTTTTTTTTTTTTTTTTAAAACGGCCCTTACTTAAAAAACAACCCTTGTATATATACAAAATTTAAATTTGATAAAACATTAGTGTTTGAGGTATATGTTCTTATAAAAACTGCAACAGATAGCATCACTCACGTAAGTTAATAAACAATTATCATTATTTTAGTATTTTTATCTTTATTATGCAATAATGGAATTATAGTACGATATGTCTTATCTCAATATTCTGTACTAGGTGGTTTTTAATAGAATTGTAAAATATATATAATATATACGTATGTATTAACATACCCTGTAGCACCTTTGCCCATGCTGTAATTATGTGTGGGCTGTTTGCATCCCAAGTTTTCAATATTCACAACTTACCAAATAAAATATATTAATTTGCATGAATAACAAATTTTTAGTTGTTAAAAAAAAAATGTAAAATGGACACCATTCTCTTCAATTTTATTATCAAACTAATTTGTTTTTACGTATATTAAGAAAATAATACACATTGATCTTTATAAACACTGACAATAAGTTTAATAAATCATATAATAACTATTTGAAGAAGTCAAAATTTATATACATTGATTGATATGGGCAATAATATTGAATTTACAGAGAGAACTGTAGGTTATTTATTTATACTTTTTTATTATTTATGTATATATATAGATACTGATGATGACTGAACTGTGATAGATATTCCAGAGGTCATAAGAAAGCCACAGTTAAAATTTAATTATGATTCATTAGTTTATGGTTGGTTAATTAGTTATTTTTTAATTTTATGATCGACTCATTGTGAACAAAGAGAAATGATAATTTTCTTTATGTAGCAGTAATTATAAGTGTGCTTGAAATAAATAATAAAAATACATTTCAGTGATCAGCTTGATGATATGGTGATTAGTATACTGGATGGACTTCTTCAGTTTTTTAGGTACTATTCCTGACAAGCATCTATTTACCTTTCAAGCTGTTTCTCATTATCACGATCAATAAAACAAAATCTGATGTGGACATCACATGACTTCCTTGTATGAAAATCAAAAAATAATATGATTCTTAATTATAATTTTCAATTAATATTAAATAATCAGATGTTACAGCAAATCTATTACATATACATAAATGTAATAATGCTCATTAAATTGCATATACAGATTTTTAAAAGTACATAAAATATTATTTCATTAATAACTTCTTCTTTTTTTTTCATTTTTTTTTTTTTATTGTTATTATTGAATTATTATTTATTGTAATTTTTTTCTTACAATCACGGTTTAATAATTATTAATAAATCAATATATTAAGAGAAAAAAAAATGTTAAAAAAAAAGATGATGAAGTCTGATTCGAACTGATGAGCCTTCCCTTGTAAGTTCCGAATATTTCATTAATTAAAATTTTATTTGGCTACAACTCAGAAACCAATCTGAATGAGGAATTATTACTGCAGTAAAGAAAAAGTCTAAAATCCATTTTTTTTTTTTTGAATTTTGGACTTTTTTGAACACTTTTGGTTCAGTCAATTGTAATCAAAAGGGGAGGTGCACAGCTAGATGTTACAACAGTCCTAAATTAAAAATTTCAACATTCTACGGCTAAACATTTTTGAGTTATGAGAGTTACATACGTAAGTACAGAAGTCACGCTGAAATTATTCAAAATTGTTTCAAGGATAGTTTAAATGGACATTTCTGTTGAAATCTGAAAATCAAAATTTTCTGCGATTACATTACTTCCTTGTACTTCACGCAAGGAAGTAAAATGTTGACAATGTGACAAAATAACCCCAAAATTTAAAAACAATTCTTCAATTAAGTCTAATCCAATTAAACATTATCAATCTCAAATTATCCAATGACATTCAAGTTTAATAAATGCAGCAAATGCAATTTTAACCTTGTTTCAAAATATGAATTGTACATTAAACAATTTTTAATTTTATTAAAAATATATAAATATATATAATTAAAATAAATCAGGAAATGAACTTTGATGAATATTGATAAAGCTACATCCATACATTATTGAAAGAGACATAGTACTTTTTCTTTTTTTTTTAATTACAAAAGAGCTAGCTTTCTAACTAAAAGTAAAAGATTAACAATTACCACTACTTACATGATAAAGTAGCTAACAAAGAAATACTTGTCTGAAAGCAAATTTTTTAAATGGGAACACTTTTATATCATTAATAAAATAAAAGGTACACCAAATTACTGCCATACACAATACAGAAGAAATTTCTGTATTGTTAATGATTAATATATTAATACAACTATTATGCAACAAAATAACTTACTGACCTGAATTAATTTAGATTTAATTGATGAAAGGCAATTCTTCAATTGTTTAATACCAGTTGAATGAGCTGCTTGAGCATCTAATAGAACTACTGTTGGATATATTTCAAACGTGGCTGAAAATTTTTCTTGTAATTGTTTAACTAACACTTGAGCCTAAACAAAAAACAAGAAAGTAAATATTAAAAGAAATAACTAATAGACTTAATATGTAATTAAGTAATACATACAAATACACACACACAAATTTGCTTGGAAATCTTTCATGGCATGGTGCTCATAGACTACCCTGGAAAAGGCAAGACCATCAAGGAGAATTATGCTTCAGTACTGGATTAATAGACAGCATTTTCAAAACAGTGTAGTTGGAGGTGCCATAATCAACATCAGAGATTGTCCAAATGTTTTAAAAATTATATACTGCTCTGTGATTATTTATCAGTATAATTATAATATAAAAAAGAATGGCATCCAATCCTATAATAAAGATATTCTCTCAAACAGGATACAGGAAATGTATGAAAGTGAATAGTAGTTAAGTAATTTATCAAGAATGTACTTATATGAGCTGGCTGTAGCACTATGTGTGTGTCAATGTGTGCATGCGTGAGGCAAGTCTTTAACAAAGCTAAAATGAGAATTTATAAAACAATACCTCCATCTGCTTTCATATTTGGGAATAATTAATTAAATGACGAAAATGAAATACATCATTGTTTCACTTTTTATATTATGGATTATTTTATTTAATCTATGACCTATTTTATACTTCAATTATCAGTGAATTGTTTGAAGATAATAAAGATTATTTTTTTTTTTCTAACTCATGCAAATCCAGAACAATTCCTTTGTTTCTCTTGTGCAGCAACCTTAACACCATTTTTTACATGTTTTGTATATGATAAGGTTATTCATGCACTAAGAACTTTCTGGCTAACATATTTTTGTCTGCCATTTAAAATAAAAGTAATTTTAGACTGAGATCTGTTGAATATTTTCTAAAATAAAAATATTTGCTTAAATTATGGTTTCATTATACATAAAAAAGTCGGAAAGCTTGGATCCCTTCTTTGCTACATAATTATATATTGTTAAAAATTGTAAATGTTTGGATGTTAATTTCTTGATTTAAAATTTTTAAGCATTTAACATCAGAGTAAGATTTCCTTTCTAATGTATAATTTGGCTAGCATTAAAAAGTTTTCTTTTAATGATTAATTAACCATAACACATAAAGACTATGCATGGGAATATGGTGTGGATGCTATGCAGTCTAAGAAAAATTACTAAAATTCATTTCTGAGATAACTAAAGAATGTTATCGTATTTGCCATTACCATATTTTCATAAATATGTTATGTTGAAAGATGTTATCCCTTTCAAAAGAGGTCAGCATAATGAAATACATGAAGTAGAAAGTAAAAAAAAATTGTTTTGAATTAATAATTATGAAGCTAAATGTTTTATTTACAAATAAATACTTTTATTTCTTTAAAATTCGTGATAATATGAAATCTGTTTGTTAATAACATATTTAAATAATTACAGATATTGAAAATTAATAATATAAGATAATGTAAACAATAAAGTAAAACAAAATACACTATAATGTTTATATTACATTTGTAGTTGATTTACAGTATTACATTGTACAGTACAGTAGTACATTGTAGATTTAAAATTTATTTTAAAAACAATGAAATTCTTTGAAGCTTGAAAACTAAGAAGAATTTGTTTACAGGTGAAGGAACACAGTTTACTGTTTAGAGAAACAATTATTAAATAACGAGTAGAAATTTGCACTAAGTGTGAAATTTGCATCTTATTCTGATAAATCCACTTTTGTCAATTTTGTTATTTTACTTTTATAATGAAATGTATATATATTTATAATATTAAGAGTATAAAAGGAAATATATTCCAAATATTAAATTTAAGGCAAACACCTGTAAAATATCCTAAAATGAATTTCCTTTATAGAAACATTTTCATTTACAGAATTTTTGATAATACTTTTGCTTCAGTTGGGGGAGGTGCACAACTAGATGTTACAACAGTCAAAAATCCAAAATTTCAACATCCTATGGCAAATAATTTTTGAGTTATGTAAGATACGTACATAGGTCAAGCCGAAATTAGTCAAAATGGATATTTCTGTTGAAATCTGAAAGTCCAAATTTTTCATGATTATAATAGTTCCATGTACAAAAGATTACAAACAGAAGATTCCACTTAATTAATAATATTTATTTATATCACATTAAAATAAAATACTTAACATGAAAATATAATTTTAAAATGGTGCTGAGTCCACTAACCTGTAAACTACAGTATTCACCATGTGAGTTTCGACCAAGCCTAGTCTTATCTGCATGAGTCCCAACAAGCATGACATAAGCAGTATTTGCAGTCCTACCACATGGACCTAAACAATAAATGTAACATTACTTTTAATAAAAGCGTATGATTCTATCAGAACAATAAATTATTGAACAACTAATTAGACTCAGTAATCATCTATGTATCAAAAAGTATGAACAACTCCGTTAAAGGATGGGCACTATATCACATGTACACAATGAATATGTGTTCATATGATACATGTTTCATATTATATGTTGATTAAAATCTTTTGCATTTTTTTACAGTGTGTGCAAGATTTTTATTCACATGTCCTTCATGATAAAACACCAGAAAATGCCATCAGCACAATCTACAAAGAAAGAAATCAATGCTCATCCATTTATTGATTATTCTTAATGATACCTATGTGCCTTGGGGTTCATATAGTAACATAGAGGCATGTCCTGTTACAACATGGCTAATAAAATAATCTAGATCATACATGGCCAACTTTTTTCATTAAGGTGCCACTTTTTGAGCGATGAATCTTAGGAGTGCCACTTTCATGATAGAGTTTTTTCCACCGCCTATCTTTCCTTTATATTTAAGCTTATGACTTCAGATACATCTTAATCTGATAATCTTCTTAACAGACTTATTTTTTAAATATTATCCTAAATATCATATCAGGCAGAACAAAAATGAAAAAATTAAATGTAAAAGTTTTCCCATTTAAAGTAACTTTTGAACTTATTTCAAATGGTTACGGATACACTAATAACATAAATTATGAGATATTTTTAAATTAGATAGGTACTGAATAAATTTATGATGCTAATATAATATTAAATATATATAATAGAAATGCTGACTTAATAATAATGAGTCAAAATACTTAATTTTACAATGAATTACTGACAGCTGAATATTAACATTGCTGTATTATGAAATTATAAATTGTAACAGATTAATTCAAACATGCTCAAATATTTCAGATGTATAATATTGTAAAACTAATCATTAAATTTATTCAAAAATAATAATAATAACATTCTATAAAAAATTAATTTTTCTATGAAATTGTTTTTAAGGAGTAGACTATTTCAATAGAAAGGAAACTATCTCTAATGAGGTTTTTAAATTTGCAAGGTCTTCACAATTTCATCTAAATTTGAGCTGATTTTTGAAGAAGCAAACAATAACAATATTTTTAAATGATAATCAACATTTATTTGTTATTGTATTTATAATTGTGAATAACTGTTCACAAAAATATGTAAAACCAAACCCATAACAAAATTTCAGATCAAACTCATACAAATTTTGAAAATCAGTAGTCGAGAGAAATTTCCAAAAACTCAATATAATTTTCACTACCAGGGATTGAAATTACTTTCGTAAATTTATTTTTAAGAACATTATGGTGCTGAAGATCAATTATTATTTCTGTTTCAATTTCAGAAGGGTAGTGGCACAAGCCTTCAATAGCAATATAAAAGGTTTTGTAAAAAGTTTCAACATTTTTCTTGTTGTTTTGTAAATCATTAAATCTTGTTTCAAATGAAACTTTTAATTTAGAAATTAAGTATTCATACCTATCATAATTAGGAAGGTTGTAAAGTTTGATCACTAACTCTAAAAGATATAGAACTAAATAACATCAAAAACAAGCGATATTTACCTTATTGTTTTACATTTAAATTGTTCAAATATCCATAATATCTGTAAAAAACACCAGATTCCACAACCATTCTTAATTTTTTAAAAGCAAGCAGTCACTGTACAGTTCATCTTTTTTTCAAAAAATATAAGATGCTTTCACGAAGAGTCCAAATTCTATCAAATCTTCTTCTACCTCTTAGGAAAATAAACAACAAAATTCAACAGAAATTAAGCATGTGTGACTGAATCCAGTTTATACACTGCATTACCGGTTCAAGAACGTTAGATAAATTCATATATCACAAAGTGCTCCCTGTGCAATATGCAGTGATTCTAAAAAATGTCTCTTTTTAAGTAATTTTTGAGTACTGATAAACAACCTTTATTTTTACTGGCCATAGCTCAGGCACCATTCGTGTATGTGCTAACTAATTTATCCCATTACTAAGTTATTGTTCTCAATGACTAACATTACTTCATTAAAGACGTCTTCGCCTCTCATTGTTATTAATTGCCGCAAGTCTAAAATTCCTCAATAACATTAAAATTTTCACTGATACAATGCACAAAACTACTTGACTAAGCAATATCAGTATTATCAGTGCTATCATTAACAGTTAGAGAAAAGATATTTGCAAGGGGCTAATGAAAACACAATTTTTATATTAACGCTCCCAGTCAGATCATCTACGCATCTTCATTGTAATTAATTAATGAATTTTCACATCAGAAGAATAATTAGCAAAAATTTGCAGATTAGTTTTGATAATTTCTTTCCCATTAGAGTAAGGTTTCTTTTTTTGCACTAGAGGTAAACAAATTTCATAAGAAGCTTTGATCGTTGATACTAATTCTCCATTTTTTAAAAAAAAACCATTTGTTTGCTTATTAAAGATTTTTTTTTTGTCAAAGAATTCTGTCCTCAAAGATGGAGTGAGAGGAATATGTTTCATTAAAATTGCCATGGTTTTGCTTGAAATGTTACACCAAGTTAAATTTTTTTGGCACTGCTACACTAGTACCGCAAATCAAACAAGTGGTTTCAATATATTCTGATTAGTGAACAAAAAGAATTCCTCCCACACATTATTGAATATACAAAGAGTAATACCTTCTTCATATTTCAATTTTGAAGTAAATGACTTACTTAACGACATAATATGAGAAAGATTTAAACGACACGCATGGAAATAAAAGTAAAATATATGTAAATCTGATCCTAAATCGATTTCATATGACTACTGTGCAAGTTACTCAAAACAGTGAGTTGTCAAAGCTAATGGGCACCTATATTATTGGCACTGTCAACCAGACATGCCTAACACCACTATAAAGCAACGCAAATACAACAATTCAAAGGAAATAAAAATTATAGATATCGGTGACTTGTAAATGGTAACTTTACAATCGGTCACTACTAAAACAACTAAACATAATATTTATATTAAATATAGCCAAAATACTCCTATACGCTACTGAAAACGAAGTAGTTATTGTAGGGTAGATGTGAAACATTAATTATTGTTTCGGTTATGTTTTCAAACTATGGAAATTTTGTTTCTTTTGTCCAAAGTTGACATTACAAAAAAAGTTTCTATTTCTATATCCTTTGCATGACCCATCATGCAACAAGTGGCATTTGTGCTGCAGGTTGGCCACAGCTGATCTAGATACTTATAATAAACAGTAGCTGGTCAAGTTCACTTCATTCACCAGACTGTTTAGCCAGGGGTTCTGCCCTCTGGACACTCAACATGTTCATAACCTCATGTTTATGACAACATTAAGTATTTTACAGTAATATTTTAAGAAAAGAAATATTAGTATGGAGGTAATATTGTTCTGAACAGTTTGGTGTTTTTCTACTTAAAATAAGCTTAAGGAGGGAGTAAATATAGCATTTAATAGTTTTAATAGAAATATAATATTTAATAACACTAGCCATACTGATAACAAGAAGTTGGCTTAGGAACACCGTTTTGTTTGTTTTGCTTATGTGAGTTTGTGTTAGTTGCCAGTCCAGTTGCTGCTATTGGTGCAGAGTGGATGCTAATAATCCCTTTTTTTATTAATAAAATTAAATAAATAAAATCAATAAATAATAATAATAAGTAAATAAAAATATATAAAATATAAATAAAAATAATCTACGCTTAGAAATTAAGTTAGATAATCTGTAAATTAAATCACAATGAACCACTTCTAACAAGAGAGAGTCGTGTGCAGCTGCCCGGCTCACCACCATTGATCCACTCAGCACCAATAGCAGCTAAAATAAAAATGTGAGCAGCTAAAAATAAAACAAATAAATAAAATGTGCAGCTAAAATCAAACAAACAAAAAAAGTAACAAACCCAGCACCATCATTTTTTATAGATGTGATAGTCTATAAAATTAAAATAACAAAATTTAACTGCTAAACATAAATTTTACACAATAATAATACATTTTACACTGCATTATACCCCCTTAAATTTCCAAGCAGCTACTCCTTGAAATACTCTCCGCATTATATATCTCAGGGTTTACTAAAAGCTTGGATATTAAAAGGTCTGAATTAAAATTAAATGTCAATGGCCAAAGTCATGCTTTAATAAAACAAGTTCTTATAGATCTATTTTACATTTTAAAATTTCATTTTACTACATTAAAATTTTTATGGCTAATGAACACACCAATCAATGCGATTTAAACACTTTGTATGGTAGTGGTGATGGCAGATGTAAAAGCTGTAGCAATATTTGCTTTTTCTTATTATTCTTAAAAATCTTCTTTATGTATGAACAATTGTGCCAGATGTTCTTCATAAATTTCAGCTTCAGGCAGTCTTCTGACTCAACCCTTTTAAACTGTCTTTTTGTAAATTATGAAAATTTTTTAAGTTTTTCAGATTCCTTATATTGTTTACAAAAATGATACCACAGAGTGCATTAAAAAAAAATATAATAATAATTAGTTGTAACATTTTACATAAAGTGATTTTTTTTTGTTACATAAAATAAAATGTTTTAAAAATTCAATATCATTCAACTATGTAACTTATTTTTATGTTTACTAATAGATACTAAACACTTCTTTTCAATCTTAGCCAGCACAGTTTTTCATGAAAATAATTATAAAGAACTATCAGAACATTTCTCTCAAAAACACTTAGCAAATTAGATGGCATCTTGGAAATTAGATGTTGAGAAATGGCAACTGAATTATATGTGTTAAATAAGAAATTGTTACACAGAAATGTTAAATTTCACTAGAAAAAATACATATGTACAACTTACCGATTGGTTCATTAGGTGGTATCCTAGCTTGTAAAAATGAAAGCCAGAAACAGCACTGTCTAAGCTGTATACTAGGAGAATCTTCTAAATTAAACACAAGAATTAGTATGGCATTACTACCATCGGTAGTAACAAGGTGATGGTATAGTGGAAAATATGTATCTTGTCCAGAAAAATCCCAGATTGTTACATCACCCACAATTGGCAATGATACCTAGAAATAAATAAACATTAAATTGTTATAAGGTAAACTGCAATAGGGTTGCATTAATTAAATTATTTTTATAAGGGCATTTACCAAACAAACCTCTCTTTAAAAATGCACAAGTGTGTCTAAAAAGTTTCAGATATATTTACCAGCACATCTAAAAAAAATTATAAATATTACAATCTTAAGAAAAAAAGGGATTTTTAGTTTTCGAAGACATTAGTGGAGCTCAAACCTGAACCGTATTTTAACATAAATTCAAATTTACTAAAGAAGATAAAAACATTTTGGATGCTCATAATGACATTTTTCCAAAAGCCACCATACATCCACCATAAGTCAATACAGGAATATCCACTCCAGATTTTCAAAACATATGCTTTAAAAATATATGTAATCATTTCAATAGCCAACAATATAGCTATCCTGTAAATAAATGTTAGGGACAAGTATACCACTATAACAAAAAAATTTTTTATCAAAACTTATACAGCCTAAAAAATTCCATATTTAAAGTAAAGTGACAAATGAAGAGATGTTGCGGCAAATTGATGAAGAAAGAAGCATCGAAAAAATATAGTTAAAAGAAGAGACAGACTTATAGGCCATGTCTTAAGGCATCCTGGAATAGTCACTTTGATATTGGAGGGACAGGTAGAAGGGAAAGATTTTGCAGTCAGGCAGTATTTGGAATAGGTAAAACAAATTGTTACGAATGTAGGATGTAGTATGTATATTGACATGAAATGACTGGCACTAGATAGGGGACCTTGGAGAGCTGCATAAAACCAGTCAAATGACTGAAGACAAAAAAAATATATAAACTTGTGTTGGGTTTAACCCATTCACATCATTTGATGATCTGAAATCGCATCGTATTAAGGAATAAGCATTTCAATAAGCGTAGTATTGATCCTATCAGTTTGAGACATCAAGGCGTCGAGCAAAGTTCGCGGCAACGATGAAAAATAATTACAAGAGTTAGTTTATAGTGTTTTAGATAGTAATTCTAAAGCCAGTGATTCTTCAGATGATGAAATTGATATCACGGAACGTGTTAGTGTTAGTGATGAAGATTCTAGTGACGAAAATGACACAGAAAGTGATAGTGAAACATGCAGTCCTTTCCTTCAAAACGGGCCAAGGGCCGCAACGCAAAAGAAACAGAGTGATTGGAAATAGACAAATGATGAAAATATTCCTATTATATATCCATTTAGTGAACATAGTGGTGTATGTGATGAACTAAAAAATAGATATAACATAACACAACTTACTGAAATTGCCATAGTTATGGAATATATAGAGCCCCTATATGACATGATTTCTCGCAAAACAGCTCAATGACCCACGAGAAATAAAACAAAAGATGACTGTAAATGGTTCAATACAATGCCAGATGAAATAAAGGGTATTTTGCTCTTATAATTCTTATGTCTCAAGGGAAAAAGTCGCGAATCCAATTGTACTGGAGTAAGTCAGCATGTATTGAAACACCAATATTTCGTAAAACAATGGGGAGGGAGAGGTTCAAGATTATTTCTAGATTTTTACATTTCACAGATGACACAGATCAAGATGAAAATGATAAACTGAAAAAAATTAGACCTATCATAACACAGTTAAATAATAAATTTTCTCAATTATATTTTCCTGGTGAGAATATTTCACTAGACGAAAGTCTTATGAAATTTAGGGGATGCCTCTCTTGCGTTCAGTATAACAGATCCAAGCGCTCTAGGTTTGGAATAAAGATATATAAAATTTGTGATTCCGCCACTGGCTATTGTTTATATTTCAGAATATATGTAGGAGATGATGTTACTGACCCCACCCTCCCTGCAAGCACCAATGTTGTACTGAATATATGTAAACCATTGTTTGACAAAGGACATACACTATTTTTAGACAATTGATACTCATCTCCAGATCTTTTTAGAAGGGTTACAAATAGATCTACTAATGTGATAGGAACTGTGAGACCAAATAGAGAAGATATGCCTTCTGACATTTCAAAGAAAAAATTAGGTCGTGGGGAATTTGAATCATGGTCATCTAATAATCTATTATGTGTGAAATGGAAAGACAATAAAGACATTCATCTTCTCTCATCCAAGCAAACAAAAACAAACATAACTGCTAGAGGAAAATTACATAGAAAGAAAGGTCAAACACCTCGTAAAGAAATAAAGAAGTTCAAATGTGTCCTTGATTATCAGAAAGGGATAGGTGGGGTTGATTTACAAGATCAGGTGACAGCTCTCTCTTCCCCATCATCTGTCGTATCATGAAGGGATATAGAAAAATATTTTTCTATCTTCTCGACATCTGCGTATTCAATGCTTACATTGTTTATCACAGTCTAATAATAAATAAGAAAAAAATAACATACTCAGACTTTAGAGTTTGTGTTGCGGAGCAGTTGCTGCTATCAGCTGATATGCCTGATTACTCCATGCGTGGTTGTCCTTCAGCCAGCCCCACCCTTTGCATCAAGGTAAAAATTGGACCCACTTCCCTATGCATATCCCCCCAACTGAAAAGAAGAAAAATGTGACCAAAAGGTGTGTGGTATCTTATAGCAAGGGAAAAAGAAGTGAGAGTGCATGGCAATGTAAGAAATGTGGTGTTGCTCTCCATTTGCCTGACTGTTTCGAGATGTTTCATACAAAATTATCATATTAGGGGGCAGTAATTATTAAGTCCATGTTTTTATTGATTTGCATGTAAAATTTGAAAATGATATATGCAAAAATTTAATTTTTATGAATGTTTTTATCTATATATGCATTCCATAAGAGTGTATGCCATTTAAATCTGATTTCTGGGTCATAGTAGTAGATTTAAAAATGGCGTCCTAGATGTAGAGCTGATCGTGTATAAATATGATGCAAATGGGTTAATAACACATGTCAAGAAAAACTAGTAGTTTTAATTATATTGCTGTAGGTGCCAAGTGAAAATCATTGAAAAGTTTACTAGATTTATTTCTTTTTCTTTTTTACCCCTTCATCACAAGTTAAGGGTCTATTTATAAATACCCTAAATAGTTATACAGAGTGATTCTGGAGGATATGGCAATACTTTGACAATGCATTCTAGAGACTAAAAATAAGAAAAAGTTCATATAAACATAGGTTCGAAAACGCTTCATTAGCGAGTTATACAGGGTGAAAGATTTCACCCAAGTTTCAGTTTCTCCGGTTAAATTAAGGCTTTCTGAAATTCTGATAAGGTCAATTAAGGGGCAAATTCAGTTGTTTCTTATGGTTTTTGAGCTGGAAAATTGAAAAAAATAGGTCCCAGAACTGTATCTCTCTTAGTTTCTAAGATATTCCATGTAAAATGCCAAAAATAGTCAAAAAACACATTTTTTTACGTTTGACATAGAATAACGTTGTTAAATTGGCAATTAATCACACATTTTTTAAACATAAATTGTAGACAATTTAATTATAGGAAGTTAATGTAAATAATGTCAACAGAAAACAAATAAAAATTTAAACATGTCGACTCTTACTAACAACAAACTGATGAAAACTTAGAAGAAAATATTACAAAAAAAGAAAACAGATGTTTCTAGTAGGTACAATAATTTTAGACCTACGGAAAACAAGTTGGCAACACTGATTTTTTTCATCACTGATTTTTCATCACATCTTCATCACAATACTCATTGTTGTCAGTTAATTGTGGTAATGTGTTAAATAACCTTTCACTGATCAATCGCGTTTGCAGTGTTACGTCGAATTCTTATCATAAAAATTTTAGAAAACTGTTAAGAAGTGTAATTTTGTATTCATTTTACAGTGCATAAAAATCAAGTCTGTTAAAA
>JAAAKQ030060776.1:0-15830 GCA_010016005.3 Zanna intricata
CTTCATTGGCCTGCTCATCAGGAACCACGCTCTTCATTTTGCGTAACAGGTCCGCATACGACTTGCCACTGGACTTCTATCGTTCTACTATCCTCCCCAGCTGGTGTAGCCTTTTTGACAGGCAAAGCAACTGTCCCAGCACGCGTTATTGTAGTCTCAGGTTGTGCTACAAGGACAACATAAAAAACATGTATAAAAAACTTATGATGATGACACTATATGACTTCCTTGTACGTCTATTAAATTACATATACAGATTATTTTAAAATGAAAAGTATATAAAATTTTATTTCATTAATGACTTATGATACTTTTCATATTTTTTTATTTTTATTGTTATTATTTATCGTAAATTTTTTTTACGATCAGAGATTAATAATTATTAATAAATCAATATATAAAATTAAAAAATAACAGTTAAAAGAAAAGGGGATGAAGTGATGTGCCAAATGATGTGCCCTTGTAAGATCCAAATAATTGAAATTAATTTAATTAATAAAAATTTTATTTAGCTACAACTGTAGAACCAATGAAAATAAGTACCACTTATGATATAACGATGAAAAGCTCTCAATGAGGACTTACTACTGCAGTTAAGAAAAAGTTCAAAACCCGATTTTTTTTTAATTTTGGGCTTTTTAACACACTTTTGGTTCAATCGATTGCAATTAAAGGGGGTGACTGCCCAACTAGATGTTACAACTGTCCTAAACCCAACACAACCAACAGCTAGTATTTTTTGAGTTATGCGAGATACATACGTATGTACAGATGTCATGCCGAAACTAATCAAAATGGATTCAGGAATAGTCAAATCTGTAAACCGAAATTTTTTGTGATAAATACTTCCTTTACTTCGTTCAATATATTAAATACTTCGTAAATATATAAAATATTGCTAAAAATTTACAATTTATATACAACAAAAAAAATAAATAACTTTTAGTTATCCACATTTAAAAACAAAAGGTAAATGCTTAGTTTCGAGATATTTGTTCAACCTTGGAATTTACTTGACAATAGTGAGGATTAGGAGGTTGAAAAGACACATGCCTGATCTTGTTGATGCTCCGTTATGATGATCAGCTTTTTAGAGATACCACTTCTTGTAACTGTTTCTGTTTATTATTTGTCTACATGTAAAGTTATCTTAAAGTTATTGTTTCATTTATTGTTGTTTTATTTACCTATCCGACTTGATTAATTGTGCAAAGATATGTATTAATTCTGTATTTAGTTATAATAACTATATTTAACTGATATTTATTACTAATTATCTTCTAATCTACGTGTAATTTTTAAAAAAATTACACATAAGTATCCTACTTGCTCATCAGATATGGATTAATATTTCTGTAGACTCGTGTGGAGATGTTGATTAAGTTTATTTTGAAAGGTGGAGCCTAATAAATAGTGTTTGTATGGAGTTTTATCAATTAATATGTGTAAAACTATGCTAAAGTTCTCAAACAGTATAAAATACTATAAAGTTATTTTATAATTTTATAGTTACTAGTTTTTTGTATTTATTCATATTAATTATTTTTGTACTAGTTGAGGATTATTATTGGATGATCCTATTTCAAGTGTCATACAATTATTTCGACTTATAGCTTCAATATGGAAGATGATTGTAAATAAAGAGAGAATAAAGAATTTTTTCTTAATTTAATCAGCTAAAAAATAATTTAATATTTAAAAATAATTTAGTTTAACTTACTAACCGAAATTTTAGTTGTTGTAATCCACTTTAGTTCCTTTTATGCGTAGTTCCTTAAACTCAACTGAACTCCAAAAAGTAGAATTACTGAGTTCATTAGGACGCAGATGGGGGTCTGCGTCCTAACTATTTTTACACAAAGAATTAAATTATGATTGCAGCAGATGAGAGAGTTAGATTTAGAGACCAAAATGCAGGCTTGTTTGGGTTTCTTTATGGCCGTTAAAATTACACACTACCCACAGCCAGTACAGCTAATCACTGTCCTTTCTACATCTGGGAATATATTAACTGATTCCTTAGAGGAGATCTGAATTTGTAGCATTATTATTATAATGAAAATAAGAAAGATTGTCAGACGCTTTTTATGTCAGTTCACTGTTATTACTAGCTATAAAATTTTGAATAACTTTTTCTGCTCTATTTACATCATTTTACCCTAACAACGAAGTGAGCGTTAAAATCTCCTAATACAAGCGTTCTATGTATACGTTGAAAAAATCGGCATTCAACTCATTCTTTCTGCAAATTATATGCACCATACATAGTGGAATGTAGTCTCTGAACCCACACCTTAATTCTCTTAACTTCAAACGGGTCAAGCTCATGACTTTGAGTATAGAAAATTTATAAACCATTTTCCTTCTAACGTCGGCTAAAATTCCGCTATCATTATGTCGTGTCATAGGGAGGAGATAGTATTGATTACTTTTAAAGTTGTAAGACGGTAAATATGTGTATGACTGTATATAAGACTGTAATCTGTGAGGTTAGCTTCCGCGATAATGAAAATGAATACGTCTAAATACTCTTTCGTCAGAACGTTCGTCGTCGTGTTTTTTTTTTTTTTTTAAATAGTGACATTCCTCCAGCATTTCACTGTAATTTTTTTAACCAACTAGATCTTAATTTTGCTTCTCCCGGACATTCGAATGAAGAACTATTTTACGTCCGGATTTATTTCCATTGAGAACTTAATCATGAGCTACACAGTAAGCCGCTGTTCAGGTGCGCCACGTGGTGGCGTCTTACGCTATACTCTACAATATAAAATAGAAATTTATTGATATATCAATATATTTTGCATGTAGTAAATATTATAAGAAGGATAATTTTTTTCTCCAATTATAATTATAAATTATAAATGTATGCCGTAATAATCAGAGAATTGAAAAAAAAAAATGTATAAGCCAACGAAAACTGATGTAAAAAGGGAAGAATAGATAATTAATTACTTAACGAAAATAAATAACAACGAACTTTCCTTAATTTTATATTAAATCATAAATCTCCTCTACTAATGATAATAAATAATTATACGAGTAGGCGTTAATTATACACTATCCATTTATTTAATGAAATGCTTTATACAGCAATCAGTGGATAAAAATCTCCAACCCTAGACACTGTATTTATTACACTGAGAAAGTGGTATTTAACTTTATCATCATTATTACATATTGTATGTTTAATTAATGTACATAGACCTTGAACAGTATTAAGTTAATTACTGTTACAATGTAGATAAGAAAATATATATCTTTATTCTATAAATACACACACACACACACACACACACACACACACACACACCCGTGCGCGCAGATACTAAATACACACACACACACACCCGTGCGCGCAGATACTTATATCAAAGATATATATATGTGTGTAAATTGTAAATTTGTGGAACTAAATTAACTGGATAACTATACATAAAGTTTATCAATAAGTTATTATAATCCATCGATAATAAGTTATTATAAATTTGTATTTCTGTAATATCCGATTTTAAATCCAATTAATATATATAGAACTATTTAAAAAAACAATGAATCCTGATATCTAAAATTATGTATCCTGAACCTTTTCAGTAATATTCGGTCTGAAGATTACTTTTAAGATCAGTTTAATCAGGGATATATTTAATTTATAAGATTGTGTGAGTTATACAAAATTGAAAAAAAAAGGTAAATAAAAATAAGTAGGATTTTTAACTAATAAAGTAGATTTATTTAAAAATAAATAGACGTCAAGTAATTGATTTTGAGGTTTTATTTTTTCCTAACGTAAAGAAAAAAAATATATACCACATATGATTTTCTTTAATCACGTAAACAATATTTTATAACACATATCAGTTACTTGTATTTGAATTTGAACTCAAATTTCATATTACAAAAAATAAAATTTCGATTATTCCAATACAAAACTCAAGGTTAAATAAAAAAAATTTTTAATAATTTTATAAAACATGACCTGTTGTTACGATTATATAATGATAAATACTCAAATACACTTACCAACAATTTTATATTACGTTCTAGCGATTTCGGAAATTAATTTTCCATTCTCAGAAACTTAAAATTAAAATATTTTTTAATCATAACGGTGAAAAAATTTACAATGAAAGGTAGTTTGACAAATTTTAAACTTATGACGACCATCGTTATATTACTAAACAATATTTACACGAGTTTTATTTTTTAAAAACATATTTAAAAAAAAAATTTTATGTTAAATTCCTGAGGATCGAAAATTAATCTCCGAAAGCGCTAGAAAGCACTAATATAAATGAGTTGGTAAGTGGATTTGAGTATTTATCATTAAATTAAAAAAAAAATTATTATAATAATGTGTAATTTTTCCTATTTATATATACGAGTATATAAAAGTGAATTCTTAAGAAATAAAAGAAGTAATTTCTATTGTACTAGGTGATATTTAAGTATGGAAACAGCTTTGTAATGCATATTTGAGAAGTGTTTGGAGACAGAAAGAAATGGGGTTCTACATAGTTAAAAACCGTCATTATGGTAGGTTTTTTAATCATTGTGCGCCATCTTGGATCCGCCATATAAAATTAAACTTATTTTTTTTTTTTTTTAATAGGAAGGTGGTCGTATGACAGATGATTTCGATTTAAAATTTTACAAGAAAAACAATGATACAACCTGTTTTTCTGTTAATGTTTTAATTATCGAGTTTTAAGCATTCAAAGTTGCTATGAAATAAAATCATGTTGACAATAAAACAAGGTTAAACTCTCTGTACGAACAATTTTATTGCATTTTACATTCATAATCAGTTGGAAATACTTAAAACAGTATTAAAAATATAGTTTGTAGGAGAAAAATGATAATAAAACTTTTATAAAAAAAAAAATTTCAGCCGTTAGACTACAAATTAATTTTTACTAGCATTATCAAATTTTACCATTTCCATTTATGTTGGAAGTTGAAGGTGAAATTAGGAGTTAATAAGTTGCATTGTTTCAACGTAATAGAAATCGCAGATTTCTTCAACAAAAGTGACAGCAGATTTTCCCAATTAGATTTGTAATATATTTTTTAAGTATTTCCAGCTGATTTGTTTCATTTACGATAAATAACAAATAATCAGCTGACATGAACACTAGAACTTTTTTTTTTTTTTAATATTATTTTTTTAAATTTATTATTTTTTTGTTTAATCTCCGGAACCACATTTAAGTATATCTTCAGAGGATGATATGAATGAATTGTAGCGTGTGTGAAAAATGCAATGCCTGAACCGGATTCAAACCCGGGACCTCCGGATGAAAGGCCGAGACGCAACCACTCCGCACCACGGAGGTCGGCAACACTAGAACTTAATTTTTAAAAAAAAATAATCAGTTGATATAGCCGTTTTTCTGTTGTATTCTTAAATATTAGTTTTTTTTTGTATTCAGTTATTTGACTGGTTAGATGCAGCTCTATATGATTCCCTATCTAGTGCCAGTCGTTTCATTTCGGTATACCCCCTACATTCTACATACCTAACAATTTGTTTTACATAATCCAAACGTTGCCTACCAGCACAATTTTTCCTATCTACTTGTCCCTCCAATATCAAAGCGACTATTCCTGGATGGCTTAATATGTGGCCTACAAATCTATTTCTTCTTTTAACTATATTTTTCAAAATGCTTCTTTCTTCATCGATTTGCCGCAAAACCTCTTAATTTTTCATTTCATCCACCCATCTGATTTTTAACATTCTCTTATAGCACAACATTTCAAAAGATTCTAATCTTTTCTTCTCAGATACTCCGATCTTTCACGATTTACGTCCATTATTAGTTATTATTTTTTATTATTATTAATATTACAGCACTGTTTAAAGTTTTTTAATGTATGCATTATGAATGTAAAATGAAATAAAATTGTTCATGCTATACGTTTTACCTCGTTTTATTGTTAACACTGTTTTTCCTCATTGCAACTTTGAATATTCATAACTCGATAACGAAGGCATTAACAGAAAAATGGGTTTCGCGTTGTTTTTCTTGTTAAATTTTAAATCGAAATTATATGTCATTTGTTCAACTTCCTATTTAAAAAAAAAAAAAAAAATATTTTGATTTAATATGGTGGATCCATGATGGCGGATAAGATTAAAAACCCAGCATAATAGAGATGTTTTGTAACAATGTAGAATCTCATTTCTTTCTGCTTCCAAATACTTCTCAGATATGCAGTATAAAACTGTTCATTACTTAAATATCACTCTGTATATGATATTTTGTTCTATTGTTATTTTTGTAACTATAAAAAAAAATATATTATTTACAAACATTTCTTTTTATATTTATCATAGAACTATATTGTTAAAAAAATATTCAGTAAAAGAAAAAAAAAATTATTTATAAATAATACAGTATTAAAAAAATAATAAAAATTCTATTTGGACGAATCCCAATGTATATTCAGGGAATAGATAGTATATCCCTTTATGCTTTATCCTATTCATAAAATGGAATTTTCTACAGTGTAGACAAATTTGAAGAAAATCCAGGAAAACTGTTTTGTTTTTTTTTTTAACTGAGATAGGCACCTATGGGAAAAATTTAGAATAAGATATATCTCATGTACTGTCTCGGCTTAAGGAAAATGTATATTGAACTTTGTTACACCTTACAGATCGTTTTTTTTTCCATAATGATTATAAACAGAGGATATGAATATCCTCTGTTAAAATGATAGTTAAATGATCGGTTAAAATGATATTTTTGCGTCCATAGTCGATATTATGCTTAAATTGATAATAAAAAATTTTTTTTTCGTTTTTAAATTTAAAATGTACATAAAATAAAATTTTATTACTTAAATATACCTGATTACAAACATTTCATTTTATTAATTTAAGAATTCATATCTTATTTTTACAGTATAAATTTAATTTTAGCAAGATAATATTTGTACTGTTGTAAAAAATATTCCTTATTTTTTTAATATTCATTGTTTAATTTACTTATATTTGCTTGGATACACATTATACTCCGTACTTCTTAGATCAATAGCCAACTCTTCTAATTTTCAAATCTACAAAGCTTTCATTCTTATATACAAACAAATGATATAAAATAAGTTTTACGAAAGAAAGACTAAAACAAAAAAATTCAAAAATATCTAAGTTTTTTAATAGTACGTTTTCTGCGTTACTTTTATTCTTATGTATTTAAGTTTAGAATACCATATGAGATTCTATTTTTAACATAAAGAGCGTTTCGAAATGTATCAATTTCAACAACGTTTAGTGTTGCCTAGGTGTGTTTATACACGACGCAAGACTAACATTCCAGTAAGATAAAACAAGAATTCTCACTTAACAGAAATTCCTATGCATATAAATATACGATTATACCCGAACCCACCTGAGTACATTATTCTCTGTTACACACATAAAGACACCTGCTCCTTCTGATTTGTATGTGCCAGTATTAAATACTGTTTTTAAAAGAAAACCAGTAGTTAAAAAAGAACTAAAAATTATTTATTAATTAGCTTATTTTAAAAATCAGTCATTTATAAGTAATAATGAAGCCTTTAGCATAATTAAAAAAAAAAAATCACCTCAATTTCAAGGAAATAGAAATTTCTTTCAATACTTCAAGTTATTATTTATTTTGAGCTTTAATTTTTAAACAGTGATCTTTAATATTCTATCAATAACATTTTTTGTATTAATCTATTCTAATAAAGTTAAAATTATTTTTTTCTTAAGTGTTGATAATTTTTATCAAGTGAAAATTTTAGTCGAAATTCCAAAAATTTTTCAAAAACAGATTATGTGAATATTTAAAAATGTAACATTTCCACATTTACTTGAAAATTATCGTTCAAAATGGGTAGGAAATTATCAAAGATTTCACTGTACAACTTTATTCTATAATTAAGATTCATATTATAAAAAAAAAATAAATTCATAAGTTCCTAGATTTCAAATATCTTCTATAAAATTTTTAATTAATGTTCATATGTTTTTAAATATTACCAAACTATCTGTCTTTTATCTAAATAAAATTTTAAACCTGATGAAGATATAAGGAACATCGAAATATACGAGGGTCATTCAATAATTAAAGACATTAATAGCTGTGGAGGCAAAAGCTTTGTTAAGAGGATTACGATACTTTCAGAACAGTAAGTTGGTAACTATGGAAATTCTTTATCAGCTGTTTGAGTAAAATTGTTTATTTGTTATGTCAAGATCTCGTTTTATGATAACGGGTCCTCTTAAAGCAACTTAGATGAACAGCATTAAGTTATAGGTTTATTGCTTTCCAAATTTGCCGATTACAATTTATTTTTGCATGATCAAACAATATGAACCGCAGAGAGTTTTACAAATAGGAAAATTTAAAGACGTTCGAATTTCAGTGACTGATGAACACCGTTCTGGACGCCAGATTGAAGTTTCAACTCCAGCGCTTTTTAACTGGCATAGATTCTCTCATCCAGAAGACTGATGAATTACAGCTAAGATTATTGTTTAAAGATTACCTCAGCTCAGTTCAGTTTATAACATAATTTATCACCAACTAGCTCTAGTACTTTAAAACAAGCACATTTTGGATTCGAAGGGAGTAGACAGATCACCATAAGACTTCTCATGTTTACAGAACTGAAACAACGGTATCAAGTATTCCAACCTGTGGTGGAACATGGATTCAACATAATGACCCGGAATAAAAAAAGACAGAGCATGGAATGGAAGCAAATGAGTTCACCTGTCAAAAAAAAAAATTCCGAGCTTAGTCATTAGGAGAATAAACCTCATGATGATTTTTAGGATTCAAAAAGGCCCGGTTTGTGTCAGTTTTCTAGATCAGCATACAATTGACAAGGCACACTATTGTGAAGTGCTTATCAACAAAGTGAAGCCAATGGTTTCATGCATGGGATCAGCACAAAATCATCATTCTGCTATAATGTCAGTAATCACACAGCTCAGGTAACTCCAGAAACCATAAAAAATTGCTTCAGGACTACTACCTGCCTCTCATAAAGTCCTGAATTGGCCCATCGAATTTCCACTTGCTTGGTCCACTCAAGGAAGTGCTACATAGCAAGATGTTTAATGGGAATGACAGTGTCAAAGAAAAGGCGCTAAATTGGCTCCAGTACCAAGAGAAAGATATCTTTCCAGCCGTCATAAAGTTGATTCAGAGATGGGGCTGGTGTATTTATTGTTGCTGAAGATTATATTGAAAAGTAAAAAAATCTCACATTGATTAAATGTACCATTTTAGCTCCAGAGCAATTTGTTTAATTATTGAACGACTTTCATAATTTAAGCGAGCAACTTGGGTGAAATTTAACAAAATTTTATTTTATAAATTCTGTTTTTACGTTTTCTTACTGTTTTTTTACTTTACCGTTTTTTAATGTTTTACGTTTAATGATTGCAGCTAGCTAGCATGATATCCAGTTACTTCTGAAAGTAGCGCAAGTACTGCTAAGAATAACAAGCATACCTTCCTTGCTGACTTAATAAGGAAAATGACGAAATATTTTCCTCTTATCATCTTTATTAAGCCGAATGTATTAAACCGAACAAAATGTATGAAATATCTATCTCTACATCTGATACCATCATTTTAAACACCACACCACTATAGAGAATATCATCACTCATTACGTTCAGAGAAAGTAAAGTAGATTAATTGCCATGCGTAAATCAAGGATAACTCAAGTATGGTACATGCTCATAACTATAATTAAGAAAGACAGTTACAGAATGAGTAAAGAAACATATAATTTATCTCATACTATAGAAAACAATGAATATATTTATTCTATTATTAGTATAAACCCCTTACAAAGAATAATGTGATAAGGTAATATATGTCTTACCTCAATATTTTGTGTTTGTTTATATTAATATAATTTAAAATATTTTATAATACAGAAAAATAATATAAACCTAAAAACGATTAATTTCAGTAATATATATATATATATATATATATATATATATATATATACTGTCACCACCCAATAAAAGAATTTTTTTCACTTTTTTTTTAAAAATATCTTATTAAATTAGTAGCAATAAAACTCGTGGCACGAAAAAAATACAACAGGCTATAGAAAACTGTTGTTGGCAATTTCTTTTATTAAAATGCAAAATTTGAAAACGTTTGCTGGATGATAAATCTCTTTTGGAAAGAGACATGAATCTCCTTCCTACATTTTTATTTTGTTTTATATTTTCAATATTTATTATTTTTTTATGGTTTTTCAGTTTTCTTTTTATTTACCTTTTTTTTGTTATGAGGTTGTACATATTTTTCTCTGTTTATTGTTTCATAGTATCAGCGTTTATATTACACAGTTTATTGAAAATCAATCATACACAATAAAAATTTCTGTATATATGTAGTATTTTCTTCTTTATGTTTTATTTTCTGTACAGGAAGTAAAGGTACAAATAACTGTACAGATTAACTAGCAAGGTAGCACCTTTTTTGCTGAAATGTAAACCTTTTGTGAAATGATTAAAATTAATTTTAATTAATGAGTAAATAGAGTAGTTGAATACACTTTACGAAAGACATTACGAGTATAACATTTAAAAAAAATTAAATTAAATTAAATTTAAGGAAGGTACAGGAAATTATTGGAAATAATCAACTAAAGATTAAAGACTTTTGAAGAAAGTATCAAACTTTAGCGATTTTACTCTTTGATAAGAAAAATTTAGTTTTCTGGGTGGGAATTTATTGAAAATGATCCATTCAATATCTTCAACCGTTTAGGAATTTCGTAGTTTTTCCGAGTTCAAGAAAAGTCACTAAGACGTTCTAAAGAATTACACTCAAAAAAAGATTTCGAACAACACAAAGATTATTAAACTTAGAAATAATCATGTTTTAAGTAGGATATTTAAAATGCATATATTTAAATGTATAAATACAGATTTATACATACATTTAATTGTAACGCTAAAAAAAGGTTATTTATATATATATATATATATATATAATTTTACATTAGCAGTTTGAAAGTGTAAGGAATTTTGTTTTCTTTGAAGGAATAAAAATGAAGAGAAAAAATTTTTTTAGTTATAATGTTACCAGCTAGTGTGTACTGCGACTAGTCTGTTGCGCCTGAATAAACATATGTAGTCTATTTCAAAGCGTGACTGCTCAACAACAACCAACTAGCTGTGTAATATATATATGATTTGTATACACAAAATCTGTATTAATTTTATTATATTAAATTCAATAGAATTATTATCATATTATTCATACTTGTGGCACATAGAAAAAAAACAATTATATATATTTTTTATAAACGGGAAAAACAGAAAATAAATTGTATTACGATGAAATTTTTAAAGTGTAATGAAATGTGATTTGTGTTAAAATTTCATTTTAAATAATTCACGCAGAATTGTTAAATAAATATACAAGAGTCAATTTTATAGGTAATAATCGATTTTGCACATAGATTAGTACAATTTATTGAAAATTAATTCAGAAATTAATTCAGAATCCTTGTGTTAAAAAATAAAATACATCTTACACTGTTTTCTCAAAAATAAAATATACTGCTTTCTCCTTTTCGGTTTCGTTTCGCTTTTTTTTTTAATCTCCCGAATCACCGTTAGGTATATCTTCAGAGGATGAGATGAATGATTTGTAGCGTGTGTGTAAATGCCATGCCTGACTAGGATTCGAACCCGGGACCTCCGGTTTCATTTCTTTAAAATTAATAATATTTAACTCTAACGTCAGATAATAATGAACTTTAACAAATAAATAAAATACTTCAGCATAATCTCTATTAACAATTAAACATTTTTGAGGGCGGAAAACCAACTTGACAGAACGTCAGTAAAGAACCCTACCATTTGTTCCTTGAACTAGTCGGTGACAGTTTGTAGAAATCATAATCTATTTGTATGCATTTTCTGCTTAAAAATCTCTTTAATTTCAGGAAAAGGTGTAAATCAGATGACGTCACTTCCTGATAGTACAGAAAATGACCCAAAATATCCCATAGAAATTTTTACAGTTTTTCACAGAGCTTTAGCAACGTCAGGATGCGCGCTATCTTGAAGCAGCTCCCACTCCGTTAGTAAATAGGCCAGGCCTAATGGTTCTGCGTTCATGATTTCTATTTGAGGCGATAATCAGTTAGGAGAATGCTTTTCTGATTTCAAAGAATATCAGACGTATACATGATACAAGTGATCATGCTGTTGTTCTCTGTTTGTTGAATAACTTATACTATTTCCGCATACATGACTCTTACATCTTATTTTCTCCAAAAATTTCAACTATCCGTTGATAATTTTACCTGATCGAATTTTTTTTTTTTAAATTAAAAACTGAATTTTTCTTTGCATTCAATAGAGATTGGAACTAAGTGATAGTATCAAAGATAAGTTAAAATAAATTCCCGATATAGATTGTATTATAATAGGTATATTATAAAATTGATTCTAACTTTAAAAATAACTTTAAATTAAAATTACTTAAAATATACTTTTTATTAAAAAAAAAAATTTTTTGAACTGAATAAAACTTTACATAAAATATGTTCATTTACTCGTACAAGAAAAATCGAAATAAAAAATAATTCCTGGTCAAGCTTGGATTTTTTCATAATCATATTTTCATATTATTTTTCCATGGACAAACTTTAGCAGGCTGGGTGAAGTACCGTTATCAAAAGGAAAAAATTAAAATTGTAATTTATCTAAAATTAATATTTCTCAATGTATTTAAAAAAAAGTCTTACGCCATCCTTTTTAAAAGTTTTACTTTCATTTACAAGCAATAGAGTTAACAAAGAAATTTGTTATAATAAAATTAACAGTAAAGAACGATTATTTTAAGTTTAAAATTAAGTTATTTAAATTGTTGATTTAAATAGCTGTCGTTCGAAAAAAAGTCAGTTGGTACTCAAAACACATAAAAAAATATAGTACATAGTTAACGAGTTATTTCACTGTTTTTATTATTATTATTATTATTTACTTTTAAGGCCGCAAAGGACCACTTTAGTCAGAATAATTCAAGTCTTTTTTGCCTTTAAGTTCTTCGCTTTAACTTCCTCCAATATTTAGTCATTCTTAATGATCTTGCTTTACGATCCTCTTCCGAATAAACCCTTTTTGTGTAATTAAAAGTTCTTAATTTAAAGTTAGTATTCAGATCTTTAATAACAAATTTTAATTTATCGGATTTATCATGTAAATCTTCGTAAGTCAAATTTAATTCTTGCATGTCTTCTTTAATTTCTTTGATTCATGTTGGTGGACTTTTTAAAGACCAAAATTTATCGATAATTTTCTTAGTAAACTGCGGTAATCTTAACAAGTGTGCGCAGAAAGAAATCCGCTTCTTTTTCATAGTATCAATTAAGGTTTCCAGATTTTCATATTTTTCGTAATGCACTTATTTAAGTGCATTTTCTACCTCTATATAGCTCTATTTCACTGTTTTTATATAATTAAATAAATATAAATATTAATTTAAGAGCATGAATAAAAAACAGTTTTACTGAGCATTATTTAATTTTTAAATTTATTTTAATTTTATTTCTTAACAGATATAACTTGTAATACTATTCAATTCACAGTTATTTGATCCGTAATGAGGTAGAAAATTCTTCTATTTTATTTAAAAGGCCATAACATTTTCCCAACTTCCTTTTAACACTGCTTTCTCCTTATCGGTTTCGTTTCTCTCCTTTTTTTTTAACCTCCGGAACTACCGTTAGGTATATCTTCAGAGAATGAGATGAATGATTTTTAACGTGTGTGGAAATGCCATGTCTGATTCTAACCCATGATGCCATGTCGGGATTCTAACCCGGGACCTCCGGTTTCGTTTCTTTTAAATTAATATTTAACTCTAACGGCCGGATAATGAACTTAAATATTTTATAGTTTAAAACAAAATTATAAGTAAACTAAGTTAGTCAAGTACCTATAATAATACATAATTTTCCGATTTTCATGGTATAGTGGTAGTAGTATGGACCTTACATCCGGAGGTCTCGGGTTCGAATCCCGGTCAGGCTTACATTTCAAACGCTATGAATCTAAACTTTCACATTCCCAATTACAAACATTTTTATAAGTTTTTTTGGTAAATTGATTCATTACTAAAATAAGGAAATAAATAAAACAGAATTAAAAGTTAAATAGACGTAGGAATTTATATTCACATTTCAGAATCTGTACCTTTATTAATAAAATAATTTCTATTTTATAATATTCCTTTCTGCAGTTGTTTTTTATTTTTATTTATTTTCATATTAAGTATGAGTTGATGAGATTTTATTATATAATTTAACTAGTCCCCGTCGCAGTTTCGTCCGAGCTATATGGTTACTTGCGTTGCGTTTCACGTAGCGGTCAACCTTTTATTAGTTAAGTAACCAGAGGCAGGTGAAGCCAGTCACACATACAATAACGGTGGTAGTGGCAAAGATAGTGATTTTTAAATATTTATCTCAAGAATATTTTCAATCCCAAATCTACTGAATTTCTAATTTACTATAGTCGGGATTGGGAAAATTTACAATCATTGTTCAAAAATAGTTTTAACTATTTTTCATACACTTTCAAGGTCAAATTTCAAAAATCTAGAAAGTAGTTTATTGATATGAAAGATTACACTCAACAAAAATCAGGTTGATTTCTTCATTTGTTTGAAGAGAAATGAAAAAAATTATCAGATTTTCAGAAAAAATTCAGATATCAATTTTAACCCTTAAAACTCAGAATGAAACTCAAAAAACTATTTTTTTTTTAATTTTATTGATTTATTAATAATATTATATCAGATCGTAAAAAAAAATCTACGATAAATAATAATTCAATAATAACAATAAAAAAAGAAAAATATCAGAAGTTGTAAATGAATTGAAATTTTATGTATTTTTCGTTTTAAAAAATGTGTTTATGTAATTTAATAGGCATACAAGGAAGTTATGTGGTGCCCACAACAGATTTTTTCGGTTTTTAAACAGAGTTAAATTTACTTAAGTAAGTTTACTAAATCTGGTACATTGATAATTAATTTTTTTTTAAATAAATACGAGAATTTGGTTATTAATATTAAAATTTCTGATAGTTTTTTCTATACTGCAAGAAACTTAATTCCAACAATTTAGCTTATAATATTATAAAGAAAAAAAATTATCTACATATCAAAACAGTAAGCATTAATATAATAAATTAATCTTTCTACATTATGTTTTTTATATCACATCAATCAATCTCATTGCACAATTTGTAATCCTCTATTTAACTAGATTAACTTATATGCATAATAGTTGTATAACGTATAATTTCAAAATTGAATTATATAGAAGATTAATGTAATTTGAAACTTTGATAAACTGCATTGTAACATGATATCAAAACTCAAATCTATTGTTAGTTATGAGGAGTGCAGGAATTAGTTGATTATTATCCTTATCTAGTATTATGTAATATGCAACGATTCGACAGTATAATTTCAATGTAGTAATGTGATGCATTATGAAGGAATTTACTCAATTAATTAGTTAATTAATTATATTAATGACAATTATAATTAGTTATTTTCTAAATAAAAACATTATATTTAATGTAATAATACATATATTTTACGCTATAAGATAATTTTTATTAAGTTTTTATCTTTTTTTATTATTCTATTATATATAAAATTATGATTATCAATATAAGTTGGTCTTCTCTTCTTCTTTGGTCATCAATCGTAAGATTGGTTGGCAGCAGTTCTCCATGTGAGTCTCTCGTTAGCTTTCCTTTTTAATTCTTCATATGAATTACATCC
>JAAAKQ030060787.1:0-15830 GCA_010016005.3 Zanna intricata
AACCCAACCACCACAGAACACCGGTATCCACGATCTAGTATTCAAATCCGTATAAAAATTTTTATCTTTACTAGGATTTGAACCTTAGAAACTCTCGACTTCGAAATCAGCTGATTTGCGATGTCGCATTAACCAGTAGACCAGCCAGCCCGGTGGGCTTCCTATATTTCTGTACCAAAATTTAGCTTTATATGCGATATAATTTTTTTTCAGTCACTCCGCATAATACAGAAAAAAATAATTATTTTTACATTAACTTTTTTTATGCACAACAAAACATTTTCGGGCCTAAACTCATCTTCAGTGATTTTTTTTTTTTTTTGACGTAAATTCCTTTTTATTTACAGTTACACAAATATAAGAATACATATTAAAATAAACATGTTTGTATAATTTATACTAAAATATAAGAAATAGTATTTAAAGTTTTATAAATTTAAATAACAAAGAATTTTTTTTTAAAATCACTGAAGATGAGCTTAGGCCCGAAAACGTTTTGATGTGCATAAAAAAGTAAATGTAAAAATTCTGTACTTTCCGGAGTGGCTGGAAAAATAAAATATGTATATATATATATATAGAGCTATATATACACAGGTGTCTAAAAAAAAGGAGAAACTTTCTAACCATGTTTTCCTGGTGGAAAATAATAAAAAAAAAGTACATATAAATGCAGGTTTGGAAATGCTTTGTTTTCGAGTTACGGCTAGCGAAAGAATTCTTCCGGATTTCAGCTCTTCTAACAAAAAGAAACTCTACTGTAATTTTTGGGATACAAATTAAGGAGTAAAGTTGGTGTTTTTTTTTTTTTTTTTTATGTAATTTGAGCTGGGAAATATGATAAAGCAGGTTCCAGAACTATAAATCGTGTAATTTTTTCCTGTTTTTATTTCCCTCACTAAATGTATTAAAAATTATTAATAATAAAATAATAATAGTAAATTAATAAAAAATATCAGCTTTTATTACAGTGCTTAAGCGTACTACCAGGTTAATTGTCTGCAATAACTCGATTGTTTATCAACGGCTTTTAATAAATGAGGTATCATTTTATTCAAAATAAAATACTTAATAAATTTTTGGAAGTAAAAGTTTTATCAAATAAATAATTACAAACATATTGATGATTAAAAAATCTGATGTGGACACTACACGAATTTCTTGTACGTCTATTAAATTACATACATTTGTTTTAAAATGTGAAGTACATAAGATTCTATTTCATTAATAATTTATGATATTTTTTCAATTTTTACAAACAGAGGTTAATAAATTATTATTAATAAATCAACACATTTAAATTGAAAAAAAGTAAAAAAAAAAAAAAAAAAAAAAAAGGAAATGACGTCTGATTCCAACCGATGTGTACCCTTGTAAGATCTAAACATTTCATTAATTAAAATTTTATTTGACTATAATTCTGGAACCAATAAAAATATGATATATCATTGAAAAGCTGTCAATGAGGGTTTATTACTGCAATTAAGAAGAAGTCCGAAATCTACATTCTTTTTTTTTTGGATTTTGGGCTTTTTTTGGACATTTTTGGTCCAGTCGATTGCAATCAGAAGGGGAAATGCACAACTAGATGTTACAAAAAATCCAAAATTTCAACATTCTACGGCTAATCGTTTTTTAGTTATGCAAGTTACGTACGTACAGAGGTCACGCCAAACTTGTAAAAATTGATTCAGGTATGATTAAAACCGATATTTCCGTTAAAATCTAAAAACCGAAATATTTCGCTATTTTACTTCCGCATAAGAAAGTATTGAAATTTAATTTTTTGAAGGTGATGTTTTCAAATTTTTTTATTTTGTAGAATAAGACACTAGTGTTAGATTTTTCAAATTTAATTAATGTAGGTTTACCTGTTTCTGAAAAATAATTTTTTTGTTGAACATCATATAATGACATCCAGCAGGAGAACTCGCGCTGGCCTCCGTAGTGCGAGTGGTAGCGTTCAGCCTTTCATCTGGAGATCCCGGGTTCGAATCCCGGTCAGGCATGGCGTTTTTCACACATGCTACAATTCATTCATCTCTTCCTCTGATGATATAACTTAACGGTGGTTCTGGAGGTTAAAAAAAAAAAAATAGAACAAAGCAAAATAGGACTAAATGTCGATATGAATTTTTTGCTCATTTTGGTATCCTGAATCAGTTCCTGAAGTTCAGCTAATACGTCACAGTACACTCCATTTATAAATTAATAATCTGTTTAAAAAAAATGTATAATATATTAATGTATTCTTGTTATAAATTTCTTTCAGTATCAATTAGTAATTACCTACCGGCATGAATGTGACAAATTATCCCCGCCTTTACGTCCTGTTGTAACTTAAATTTTTTTTTTTATTTTGTGTTGTAATTTTTAGTATATATTTTATTCTTGTAAATTTAATCATTATTTACCATTGCTCTCTGTTTCTTTTCTTAAAAAAAAAAATTAATTCAAGCAGGTGTTTAAAAATACATTAGGTTATATGGAAGGAAAATGAATTAATTTGTTTTCTAACATCATATGTTAAAATATATTGGTGACAATTTTATGCTTGTTTGATCTTTAAAGAGATAAAATTTGCATTTCATTGTATAATAGTGATTTTTTTTTTTTATTACGTAGAGTGACAGTCTATAGATTTTTCATTTGTTCTTTCTATAAAGGTTGTTTTTTTTTTGCTTTAATTCATTCTTAAGTTGGCAGTTTTTTACTACGTAAAAAAAAATAAAAATAAAAGTAAATGCTTGTATAAATCATAAAGAATTAGATTTATCTTTGTTGGTATGATTTGTGCATAAAATAAAAACGATACGGATTCGTTGAAAATAGTTTACCGAAGGTGAAGTGGTATAAGGGATGTTTTGGAGAGTACTTGTCTTTATAAACGATCTAAACCGGAGGGTTCTTTTATCCAATAAACTATATTGTATAATAAATACTACAAATCATACTAGTTGAAATAATATGTCCTTGGACATTCCAATCAAAACATCTTATTTGTTAGATTGAGTTCACTTTTAGGGGGCTGCTGTTGTATTATTGTCATTGTGGTTGTCTAACCGACTGCAGGCACGCGTCCCTTTTCAATGTCGGTTGTATACACATGCCTATTTAGTTCGCTGCTACCGGAAACTGATAGTTTAGTGACCACATCATGCGTACCAGTTCCAATAAAACATATAAACATATTAAAAACTAAAAAACGTACAAAAAATGTAGAGATGTCATTTTAAATTTTCATTTTTATTTTATTTATTTTCTTTTTTTTGCTAAGAAGTTACCTTAAAATTCATCTAAAAAAAAATAAAAAATTCGGTTTTATTTTTCATTTTATGGTAATGATCTTTTTTCGCAAATGTTTGTTTCGTTTATTGGGTGACAGTTTACTAAATGTCGTGCAATATGAGTATGTAACTAAAAACAACGTTTATCGAGCTCACGCTAGATGAATGACGTATTCAAAACCGTATGTTGCATGTACAGTTTGATGTCTCTTCTTTGTAATTAATGTCGATTTATTTTAATTTTTTTTTTATAACAAAATTAAAATACAATTTTTTAATAAAGTTTAGCATAACGTGTACTAAATTACGAAGGAATAAAAACAAAATCACTTTCAGTTTGTTTTTCATCTTGTCAGCTTCAATTTGTTATTTTCACGATTTATTACCTTGATTAAGGAATCAAGGTAATAAATCGCCAAAACTAAGGAGTTTTGGCATATAATTTTTTTATTTAATTCTATTTTAGGGTTTTTTATTTATTTTTTGGATTAGAAAGAGTTCGTTTGTGTTGCGTACTTCGACTTTCCGGTTAAATCGGCTGTTCCAACGTTCAACAGTATTCGATGTTTTGTCTGTTTTCATTCCGATCGGCTGACATATGAATTTAAACGTATAAACACTTATTTTCTCTTTTTACAGTTTTCAATGAACTTATTTATTGTACATATAAAACGTAGGTTCTTTTTCGTTATTCCCCCCCCCCCTCACTGAAATCATATTTGTTCTCCACAAACTGTTATAAATATACTCGAAAAGTAATTATGTACTAAAATTAAGCAGAAAAATCACTTTTTGAAAAAAATGTCTTGAGTTCATGTGGCGTCGCAGGTATAAAAATGAAGATTATATTGAACAAATTCTGAAAGATATTGCTTTGTTTTATCCATGTGATAGTTAAGTTTCGGCTTCCGTAGCGCGAGTGGTAGCGTCTCGACCAATCATCCGGAGGTCTCGGGTTCGAATCCCGGTCATTTTCACACACGCTACACATCATTCATCTTCATCCTCTGATGTTATACTTAACTGTGGTTCCGGAAGTTAAAAAAAAAAAAGTTAAGTTATTGCTTTGTAGTGAAATTTTATAAGATTTATAAATTTTATGAATTTTTGGGTCGATTTGCTAAAAATAATCCATATATAAGTGGGGGAGGGGGGAATAATGAAAAAGACCCAAAACTTATTATTTTAATCAATTTGCTCTTCGGTTCGCCTCCCAGTCGGAACGTATCGGAAATATAATCCGATCTAATCGATGGACTGACTGAAAACTTTTTTTATTTGCTGATTATTAAGAATAAGAGAGATTATTTATTAGATAAATCTGTAAGTTTTCAAATTAAAAAAAAAAAAATACATATATATATAGTTCGGCACTTCATTGCGTGTTTTGTTGTTGTAAGGATTAAAATATAAAACACTTGGAACTACCGGTGATCCAAAGAGTTATCGAAAAGGTTGCAACAGCTTAAAAAAAATCGTATCTCAGATACTACTAGAGATAATCAAACGAGTATTTTTTTTTAAATTGTCCGAGAAAAGTTTTTTTTACATACCTTAGAATTTTTCAGTATGAGCTCTCTCCGTTGGTTGCTCTGCAAGGTTCCAGCCGATAATTGATTTCTGCCCAGGTCCATTGGATCATCATAGGCGTAACTGTGGCAATAGCAGAGGTGATCCGTTATCTTAATATACAACATATCTCTGATTTTTTCACTGCTCATAGTGTCTTTAATGTATCCCTATAGAAAAACGTCTAGGGGTGTCAAATTTTTATCAGAGACCAAAGGAGATGACCGGCCCTGACCAATCCAACGATTAGATAATCTTTCATTAAGAGCGCGTCGAATGCTTAGGCTAAAGCGTGGGGGCCCACCTTCTTGCTGAAACATTACATCAATGTTATTTTCTTGTTCAATTTGGTAAACTCGCGGGAAAACTTACAGTTGTAGCATGTCTAAATAAACATTCCCTGTAATAGTAGGTTCGTGAAAAAAGAATGGGACGATCATACCCGATCGGACATTAAACCGTGACAGCATGTTTATTTTTGGGGAATCTCTGACATACAAAATAATTTTTTCCTCTTTGTACGAAGTATACGTAAGTATTGTAATAGCGAAAAGTTTCGGTTTTCAGATTTCAATGGAAATGTTTACATTTTGACTAGTTATAGCGTGACGACAAAATCCAAAAAAATGGATTTGCGTCCAAATTTAGATTTCGTGTGGGGTTTCACATTCCCCACACCCAAAAACCAATGTCAATAAAAGTTTATATACACATATATAATTTTCTTGAGGACACGATAACAACCGTAATTTTGCCACAATCACTTTCAAATTGGTACATAAAATATAACGACCCAAAATCTTAATCGAGTTCGTTAGTCTAGCAAATTCGGACAAAGAGGTGGAATTTTGGGGAGGGGTCTTTTTTGAAAAAAAAAAAAAACAAAATTTCTCTATAACTTTCTAATTAAATAAAATATCGAATTCGTTTAAAGTTCCTACCATTCTTTGGATAAGGTCCTAAAACCTATCTAAGTAAAGTTTCTTGATATCACCAACCATTGGTCCAGTGGATGGAAAAAGTGGGGTTTCGAAGAAAAAAAAATTATACCTACCCTTAGGTACAGTATCGAATCGGTTTTAAATGGTCGTTAATCCTCTAAATATTACCTAAAATGTTTGTCTAAAACATTTTTTGATATGACCAACCCTTACGCAAGGGCTGACCAAATTGTTACTGGAATTATAAGAAGATGGGGCTTATCGTATGCTAAACATGTGAAACATTTTTTTACATATAACCATGGTCGTATTGAGTAAATTTGAAGTTTTTCTTAACTTTAAGGTAGAAACTTTTTTATCATCCCCTACTTAGCACCAGTGAAATATACCTCCGCCTTCGAGGGTGCCAAAAGGAATTCTTTTTAACTTTAAATTGATTTATTAACCTCTGATTGTAAATGAATTTTTATGATAAATAATAATTCAATAATAATAATAAAAAATATATATATGAAAAAATATCTGAAGTTATTGATGAAATAAAATTTTATATACTTAAATTTTTTTTTAAATGTGAACATGTAATTTAATAAGCATTGAAAGTCATACGTTGTCCAGATCAGATTTTTTTGGTATGCTTAGATTCTCATATCCTACTACTATTGTTTGTCAAAACATTTAAGATAACAGATCATTATGATATTTCCACAGTTAAGCTTGCGATCATCCAGCGGACCTGAGCAGAAGTCGATTATCGGGTGGATGTTTGCAGAGCAACCAATATTAAAACATTCTATGTAAAAACAGTTTTGTGTTGACAAATTTAATAAAAATAAATACTCATTTGGTTATCCTTAGTCGTTTCTTGAGGTACGAGTTTCTTAAATTGACCCTTTTTTGATGACTGTTTATTATTTAGTGTTAATGTGATTCGGAATAGTTAATAAATTTAAATATCAAAATTGTGTCGATTTTATAATTTACTTGAAGATTATTTTTTTTTTTTGGTAATTTTTTTTTTGTTTGTTAAAATTAGTAATTTTTGAAAATTATCACTTCGTCTATCATAAACAAATGATATATTGTCATCAGTTATCATTTTAAAAATGGTAAAAATAAACAACGCGACAAGGTTTTCTTCTTTATTTATTCTTTCACTCTGGATTTCTAAATTCGATGTACTAGTAATATTATTCTTTTTGTTGATATTGATTTAAGATTATTGTTTGTTACTTATATTTTATTTTTATTAAATATATTCTATATGTGTGTATTATTTTAAAAAAATAAATACGTTCATGGAACCTTTAATTTTTTTTTTTTACGATTTTTGTTGAAATATTAATTTCTTTAATAAAAGTTAATGAACCAATAAGTTTCTGTCCAGTTTATTGTTACTTTTTTTTTCTTTTCTTAATTTTCATTATAATTACCTTTGTTATTTTTTATCCGCATCGATAAATGAAAGTCTGATGTTAATGTTAATTATTATTATGCGTACTCTTATATGTATTGTATTTTGTATGGGTGTATCCCTGCCCTGATAAATATATATATATGCATAGCTGTATAGCACAATATATATTAGGCCCATAATAAATTGAACGCCGTCAACGTAGTTTTCTAGTCTTGTGTAGTAAAGGGGCAAGGCTATCATTAAAAACATAATGTGTTCCGCATGGCTAAATAATGATGCCACTTCTTACATCCTGTCATGTATTTTATGTATACGCGTATATATCTATTCTAAACTCTTAAATTCATTACATTTATATACACTACCATCTAGATTAAAAGTATAAAAAAAAAAATTGATTTATAAATGTTTATTAATAAACAGAAAGCTGTAAAAAGTTGACAATTTAAAAATAAATATTTTCCTTATAGTAATAACATCTTATATCCGTTTTAATTTTTTCATTAATTAATACTTAGAATACGTAGGAATATCGTGGTTAGCTGTGTGTAAAAAAACAGTGAAAAAGTAGTGGGGGAAATACAAGGGTTATGCCTTCTTTTGTACACAATGAAGTTTAATTTTTAAGGTGCTCGTTTAATGAATACAACAATTTGTGAATTAAATCTTTAATTATTTTAAATTCGTATCACGTCTTTCATTCAATGACTGAGGAAGTGAGAGTCCAAAAATAAGAACAAACAAAAAAAAAATAAATAAAAAAAAGACAAATATGAAAGACTTAATGAAATCTTTAATTTATAATTGAATAACATTAACAATTAAAAATCTACCTTACCAGCATATAGAGATAAACCCTAGACCTTTCGGCTTACTTAAAAGCCATCATCAGGAGTTCAGAAACATTACATTGAAGTTAAAAATTAAAATTATAAGTTAAAATGTATAAACAATCATGACTGTCCGGTCCTAACACTATATTGAAGGAATATTTATGTATTCTGAATTAGAATCAGAAATGTATTACAATACATAAATATACTTTCAGTATACTGTTAGGATCGGATAGTCATGACTATCCGATCCTAACTAGTTATAATATATGTACATATATTATAACTTATAATTTTAATTTTTTACTTCAATCTAATATATTTTAACTCCTGATGATGGCTTTCAAGTAAACCGAATGAGCTAGGGTTTATCTTGATGTGCTGGTAAGGTGGATTTTTTTGTTAATATTATTTAAAACATATCAGCTGTACCGTGATCCAGATTTTAATTTGTAAATAAAAAAAAATTAATTGTACCTTTTCTAATTAAATATTTTTACTTTCCGTCTAGAGAGCGCTATAGCTTTAGAAGGGAAGGGAATTATTAAAATCGGTCCAATTTGGGAATATGCGGTTTTCACCGGATCTTGACGTTTTGAAGTTCTATGAAACTTAAAAAAGTGGATGAAAATTTTCCAGATATACATGACGTTTACGGCGCGCACGTGTGTGTGTGTGTGTGTGTGTTCGGTGTTGGCATCTAAAACATCTTATATTCCCAGAACTACTGGATCGATTTTGACCAAGCTTTGTTAGATTACTTCTATATATTGGGTCATTGATGCCGTTAACTTTTCAACTTGAAAGGTCACGGGGGTGAGGCTGTACAGTCTCTCATTCTCAGTATTTCGGTTACTCGTAATATTTCGAGATTTCCCTTAATTAAGGTCATATTTTTCTTACGCATATTTTTTAACAGTTAAAAAATATTTTTATTTACAAAAAAACAATTTTTTGCAAAATCGCACCCCCCTACCCAGAAAAAATTCACCCAAAAAATATCCCCCCAAAAAAAAACAAAAAAAAAATTTAGTTAATACCGCCACACCCACGCGAATTAAATGCGGGATGCACGCACGTGCACTTTAGTTAGAATCATTACATTAAATAAACGAAAAAATATTATATTTAAATAAAATGATAAATATTTTTAATTAAGTTTTGTGTGTGTAAGCCGTGCACCAGAAAAAAAAACTGTATTGTGTCACATTTTCTTTTTTATTATTTTTGTTGATTGTATTCTGAAAATATGATGTTCTTTTTTTTTAGTTTTTGAGGTTGTCCCTGTCAAAAGTGTAGTGAGTGATAATCACTTAACTCCATCACTCACTTTTTCTTGTGTTTTTATTAGTTTTATTTCTGGAAGCCTGTAAATATACAATTAATTAGATAGTGTGCAGTATAATTATGATTTGCAAAGTTTTTTTTTTAACCAGTCGTAAAATTTTAGTTCTAAATTAATAAGTTTGTTGAAAATATAAATATTATTGAATCAAATTTTATTTTGTGCGCTTTCGTAATTAGTTTGAACGGTTCATTCAACATTTTCCTTGAAAAGGTTTCTCCGTAAAGGTTCCAACAAAATCCTTCATAGATATATTTTAGTATCTTTGAAAATAGTAGCTTTCTGTTACATTTCTGAAAAGAATAGAAATAAAAAGATTAACAGATTAATAAATAAAAATAATCTTAATGAAATAAGAAAATACTTAAGTTGATTTTGGTGTTTGGTCATTTTAATTTTATTCTTCATAAATATTTTTAAAAAATGTTTAAATATATTATCTCGTAATATTTATAAGGATAACAATTAATTTTAACTGAAAATAATTTTTTTCTATGAGTGGGAGGCATATATATTTAGCTAGAATAGTAGGTTAGTTTGTGTCGGTATATTTCAATCTTAAAATTGCCCCCTCTACTTTCGTCTTGTGTCCACTGAATATGATAATGACCTACCAAGGTTAATCCGGCCTCAAACAAAGACGATTAGCTTATCCAACTTCTTTACCCCTCCCTTGTCCCTTTACTTAATGATTAGGCTAAAGTGGTATCGTCGGCGAGGGGGTTGCTTATATTTATTATTTCATGATTGTGTTGCTCTCCCTTTATTGTAACAAGAACTGTTTTTAACCCTCCTATACTTAAATAATTATAACAAACTATCATAATGTCTTATTTATTATCAATTATTCGTGTAGACAAATTATTAGACGAATAACCCTCTGTTTATTATATAACAACTACCCTGACTGCATTTTTGAACTAATTGAATTATATACATCTGTAACATTCTTTCATAGTTTAACTGATACAGTATGGTTTATAATAAATGGGGTTTTCCATTATTAAATCTTCATTTTTATGTTTTGTATGATCAGAAATGTTTTTATATATGCTTCTAAATAAAATTGATGAAGGGTAATACCTTTTTTTTTACTTTCTTTCGTACAAGGAAGTAAAAGAAGTATTGTAATAGCGAAAATTTCGATTTTCAGATTTCAACGGAAATATCCCTGAATCCATTTTGATTAGTTACGGCGTGACGTCTGTACTACGTATGTATCTCGCATAACTCAAAAGCAATTAGCCGTAGAATATTGAATTTGTGAATCCACAATCTACACAATAACATCTAGTTGTACACCTCCCCGTCTAATTGAATTCTACTGAACTAAAAATGTCCAAATTCCAAAAAATTAAATTTTGGACTTTTTCTTAACTGTAGTAAAAAACCCTCATTAAAAGCTTTACAACGATTTATCATAAGTGATAGTTATTTTCATTTGTTCCAGAGTTATAGCCAAATAAAATTTTGATTAATAAAATATTTGGATGTTACTAGGGAAAGACAAATCGGTTCGAATAGAGTGCTTCATTTCATTAGCCCATCGGGCTGGTCTAGTGGCTAACACGATATCGCAAATCAGCTGATTTCGAATTCGCGATTTCTTAGGTTCAAATCCTAGTAAAGGTAGTTATTTTTATACAAATTTGAATACTAGATTGTGGATAATGGTGTTCTTTTGGTGGTTGAATTAACCACACTTCTGAGGAGTGGTCGACCTGAGATTGTACAAGACTACACTTCATTCACATTCATACATATCATCCTCATTCATCCTCATACTCATTCAGTATATCTTACGGTAGTTCCGGAGGCTAAACAGATAAAGAGAGAGAGGGCTTCATTTTTGTTTTTAACTTTTTTTAATTTAAATATATTGATTTATTAATAATAATTAACCTTTGATTGTAAATATATATATATATATATATGTGTGTGTGTGTGTGTGTGTGTGTTTTTTACAGTATTTAATAATTCAATAATAACAAACAAAAGAAAACAATCAGAAGTTGTTAATGAAATAATTTTTCATTTACTTTTCATTTTAAAAAAAGTGTATATAAAATTTAATAGGCCTGCAAGGAAGTCATGTAGTGTCCACATCAAATTTTTTTTGGCTGATATTTAAGAAAAATTTTTTTTGATTCCACAGTTTTCTTTCTAAAATTTATTTGTTTGAAACAAATCAGTTTTTTCTTCTGAATTAAAGTTTTCGCCTTCTATTTAGAGAACCGTTCATTTGAGGCTACCATGTTTAGTTTATCTGTTGCGTTTCTTTTTAAGTATTGATTAAAGGACGCTATTTTTCGTTTTAAAATTTTTTTTTATAGGAAGATCATTAGTTTTTTTTATTAGCTGATAATCCTAACGGTTGTGTATTTGTTTACATGATTCACAACAATCTTGAAAAATGATATATTCTTAAGGATAGAAAAAATTCATGTTGAGCTTACTAGGGAAAGTAAAAGTGAAGTGGTTTCCTACTTCTGTATTTAGCTCTACAAGTGCCTTCTACATTCATTTCGTTTAGAGACTCTCTCTCTTTATCTGTTTAGCTTTCGGAACTACTGTAAGGTATTACTTCAGAGTATGAATGAGGATGATGTGTATGAATTTGAATGAAGTGTAGTCTTGTATAATCTCAGGTCGATCATTCCTGAGAAGTGTGGTTAATTGAAACCCAACTACCAAAGAACACCGGTATACACGATCTAGTATACAAATCCGTATAAAAATAACTACATTTAATAGGAATTGAACCTTAGAATACTGGACTTCGAAATCAGCTGATTTGCGATGTCGCGTTAACCACTAGACCAGCCCGGCGTATTATGAACATTATTACTGTCAGAGAAAATAAATGTGATCGGTGTCTTTTGTATTCCAGATTCTCTTAGGTTGTTTCCATAAGAAAAACTGGGATCGGTTATATAAAACAGTAAATTGTATAAAACAGTAAATACTCTTTGTCTGTCGTGAGCCGTTGTAGTAAACACAATACTTCCTTTACTTTATACAAGGAATTAAAAAAAAAATTTACACAAATTGATTTTGGAATAATTTTTGATTGACCACAGTTGATTTTTGTGCATGCAAAAAAATAATCTCTGAATAAAATTACAGGAAACTTTTCTGATAAGACGGAAGAGATTGATTTTCCCCCAATTTTTATAGTTAAGTATACCGTAAACTGGTTGTATAAATTAATTAAATACATTACCTTCTAAATATTAAAATCTAAATATGTTACAGTGAAACAAAAAAGTCATCTGATAAAATAAAACTTTTAATTTTCAATTGCTTTGAATTCCTGAAATACTGATTTATCTTCGTATTACTTTATTTATTTTAAAGCACGTATGAAATAGTTTCAATTATACTTTTAGTTTGTGACGAAAATTTGTTGGCGAAATTTAGCGAGAAATACACCTTTGTAGGAATATAATTCGGGAGCTCCTCTCTTTCGACTAAAAAAAATCTGACGTGAACACCACATGACTTCCTTGTTCGCTATTAATGTTCTTTCATACATATACATATTTTTTTAAATGAAAAGTATACAATATTTTATTTCATTAATAACTTTAATTTTTTTACAATCCAGAGTTTAATAATTATGAATAACTCAATATTTAAATTAAAAAAAAAGAAAAAGAAATGAAGTCTAATTTGAACCGGTTTGTACCCTTGTAAGATCCAAGTATTTCATTACTTAAAGTTTTATTTAGTTATTATTCTTGAACATTAGGAAAATAAATACCACTTTATGATGTATCGTTGATAAACTCTCAATTAAGACTTATTACTGTAGTTAAGAATAAGTTTAAAATCCAAATTTTTTTTTTTTGAATTTTTGACTTTTTCGGACCCTTTTCGTTCAGTAGATTGTAATAAAAAGGGGAGATGCACAACTAGATGTTGAACAAATCCTAAATCCAAAATTTCAACATTCTACAACTAATCGTTTTTGAGTTATGCGAAATACGTACGTTCGTACAGAAATCACACCAAAACTTGTCAAATTGGATTTAGCGATTGTTAAAATGGATATTATTGTTAAAATCTGAAACCGAAATTTTTCGCGATCACAATACTTCCTTTACTTTATACAAGGAAATAGAAAAAAAATTTACACAAATTGATTTTGGAATAATTTTTGTTTGACCACAGTTGATTTTTGTGCATGCAAAAAAATAATCTCTGAATAAAATTACTGGAAACTTTTCTGATAAGACGAAAGAGATTGATTTTCCCCCAATTTTTATAGTTAAGTATACCGTAACTGGTTGTATAAATTAATTATTTTTCTTAGTTTAGTGATCCGGCTGTAATTTCTATCATCCTAAGGATTTGAAAGAACATCTTAAAATTATAATACATACGTTTTTCTTCATTCATACTTTGTATTGTTTGCCTTTCTGTATCTTAAGGATTTAAAAAAAAAATAATATATACTGCAGACGAAAAGAGGTAGCAGGTAGAAATTAATTGTTTGGTTGACGTTTGTATTCGATGTGTATAACTGTGTAAATGGATGAAGATGAAGCCTTATCTGCGTCACTTTTTCGCTTCGTTAAACTTCTTAAAACATCCACTTGTGCCAATAGAGTTTTCTATTCATAAAAATTCCTTGCCATGTTTTGATAATATTTTTTTTTACAATGATTTATAATATTGAGTGTTTGTTTATAGTTTTATTTTTTATTTTTTGAATTCCTTACTTTAAGCGTGTGTTTTCATTGACCTATGATCAAGAGGGTATTCAAAATATATGGCTCATTGCACAATTCAATATTTATATAATTGTTGGATCGTTGAGTAGTTTTTGTATATCGTGTGGTGGTTTAACTGTTTATTTCTAAAAACGCCTAAGTTTTTTAAAGATTAAAAAGATCCCTGTTGGATATATGTATGTATGATATTTGAGGTTTTGTATCGCACAGTGGGCTGTAACGAACCAGTTTGATCCGTTCATTTTCTAGATTGTCATCATTTCATAAAATTTGGCTACTATATTGTATGCAGTAAGCGTAAATTTCAATATGTTTATTACATTTTTAGCATGACTTGCATCAATATCGTGTTAATTGAAATTGTCGGCGTTGTAATTTATGTAGATGAAGTATATTGCGATTTAATGATTGTGTAGTAGGGTTTTAAATTACGATATATATGTCGTTTTAATTAGGGAATCGTATCATATTACTGAACTTTTTTTTTTTTTTGAATTAATAGTAAAACATGTGCAATAAAATATAATTGCTTATTTCATGGTGGAAAATGTATCTCTCTTCATTATGTTGTAGGCGTATTAGAATATTGAATTCAAATTTTTTGACGACATTTAATCCTTTCAAAATCTTCAAAGACATAAATAAGATTTTGTAATAATAATTATTAAATCGAACTGGATAAAAATTTTGTTGAATTAATCATATAATTTTTTTTTTCTGCCACTATGAATTTGTTTAATACAACGTATTTTTTACATGCAGAATTACAGTGCTTGAAATTTTTTCGGAGATGGGGGAAGTGGATAGGAAATTAGGAATTATTACACATAATATATTCTGTTTTATTTATCAGTGTTCAAAGTTTCGATTTTTACTTCTTTTTACGAGTAAATCGCGAAAAAAAATTTCGTTTTTCAGATTTCAACGGAAATATCCATTTTGAACGTCCCTGAATCCATTTTGACTGGTTTCGACGTGACGTCTCTATGCATGTATCGCGCATAACTCAAGAACTGTTAGCCGTAGGATGTTGACATTTTAGATTTAGGACTCTTGTAACACCTAGTTGTGCACTTTCCCTTTGATTGCAATCGACTGAACCAAAAGTGTCCAAAAAAAGCCGAAAATCCAAAAAAAAATTGAATTTTGGACTTTTTCTTAAGTGCGGTAATAAGCCCTCGTTGAGAAATTTTCAACAATATATCTCTTAAGTGATACTTATTTTCAAAGTTACAGCCAAATAAAATTTTAAATCAAACTTGATTTTCTTTTTTTAACTTTTTTTTTTAATTTAAAAATATTTATTTATCAATAATTATTAACTTCTGATTGTAAAAAAAAGTTTTACAATAAATAATAATTCAGTAATAACAGTTTTTTAAAAAATCAGAAGTTATTAGTGAAATGAAATGTTATGTACTTTTAAAAATCTGTTATGTAATTTGATTGGCGTACAAGGAAGCCATGTGGTGTCCATATCGGATTTTTTTCTCATTCGGATACGGTGGAAAATTTTATATATTATCAGAAGAGACTGATTTTAGACTAAGGTCTAGTGGTTAACGCGACATCGCAAATTAGCTGATTTCGAAGTCGAGAGTTCTAAGGTTCAATTCCTATTAAATGTAGTTATTTTTATACGGATTTGAATACTAGATCGTAGATACCGGTGTTCTTTGGTGGTTGGGTTTCAATTAATCAC
>JAAAKQ030060798.1:0-15830 GCA_010016005.3 Zanna intricata
CACGCTACAATTCATTCATCTCATCCCTCTGAAGATATACTTAATTGTGGTTCCGGAGGTTAAAAAAAAAAAAAAACTGAAACTATGTTTACTTTGTAATGGTGTATTTCTCATATGCAGCTACGCACTGAGTCACAGATGTGAGTGAGTTTAAACTTAATGCTTTTGTGTAGAGTCTACTCATAATTTTTATTATTTCATAAAGTTATGGTTAAATTACAATTAAATTTTCTTACAAACAGAAAAATATATTTTAATATTAATAAATAAATAAATAAAAATTATAATGCTTAAGTTTTTTTCATTTAACTTATGTTTTGTATATTTCTTGTAAAACAATTATATAAAAAAAAGTTGATCTTCTTGCACAGAAATGTACAAGAATTTTCTAAATTCTGAATTTGCTGAAATGATCATTAGCAAAACAAATATACAGGATAATTCCATTTACTGCAGGACAATTTTCTTCAAGATTCATTCTTTAGGTTTAGTTAGATAGCAACTTACAAACAAACAAACCTACTTATACCTTTGCACTAGACCAACTGCTGGCCTGTTAGTAAAATAATAAATAATACAGTAAAAATCATAAGATAGTGAATAATAACTTTGCTTTCCAAAAAAATTTTTATTAAATTTTGTTACAACTACTATGCTTCCTTTAAAATACTGTTAAATTTACAAGATAATATGAACACAGATTGCTGCAACATTCACCATATTGCTATCTTTGGTAGTTACATTTTAAAGACACATAAGTTATACATTGCGGCAGCAATAAAAAATAATTTCATGGTAAAAAAATTAGATTCAAGATGTATTACAGATGTTTATTAATATTAAGGGAAAGTCAAATTTCAAGGGAGGGGTACTTTTTTAATGATGACCATTTTACATAGAAATTGGAAAGTTAAAGGAAAATATGTATCATTTAGAGATGTCTTTTATCTTAAGGTTCAAAGATAAGACTATAACAGAAATTAACAGAGAATAGTATCAAATGAGACTGATGCCCAAAAAAAGGAAAGCACAATAGTGTGGCAATTAAATAATAATGAAATAGAAATAAGGAACTAAAAAGAAAAAAGTTATAGAGAGAATTTAACTTTATTAAAAATACATCCTTCCTGTAGTTAGTGACACAACCTAGCAATGATTGTATGTTTTCTACAAGCCTTCTTTCACTATGGTCTTAAGGCTTGATATCAAAACTCATGCATTTGTATTAAATGTTAATTCTGGAAACAAGAAATAATTATATGTAAATAAGTCTGTTAAGAAAAAATGTGGCATTTATCTCATATTCCTGTTTTGGACCATAAGTTCCTGGACAACTAGCAACCACTGTACCTGTGAATTCAATATTTGATTGTTATGAAGGAATTAGCTGTCTGCTGCAAAGTACAAGCGCTGATGGTTATTTTTGGCATTTACAGGAAACGCTAACACAAAAAAAAATCATACACAATCATTCTTGCAATTGTACAATAATCTTTTTGAATCTGTTCATTCTCTCAGGTAATGAGTTCCTTTTTACAAAGAGAAGCTGTATATATAAGCCTATTAGAAACTATTCTAGTAATACGATTAATTATGAAATTGTTTTTAAGTACCATTTATTTAATAGTTTGAAAGGCACTAAGGATGATTATATTTGAAATAGTAAAATTCAAATGCAGTTGATGAAGATTAGATGAATCTAATAATAGGGACAATTTGTATAAAAAGAAACTTAGAATTTTAAAATTAATAATTGAAACCTAATTAATGATAATTCTGAAAACATATTTAGCCAAGTGTTTTGTGTTGTTTTAGCCATTAAAAGAATTTAAAATTCATTTTTTATTAAAAAATTAATTTATTTTTTTGTAGACACACATTACACAAATAAAAATAGTACTTATAATATAATAAATACAGTAGAATGATAGAAATATATCATTGCTGGCTGTCTCTGTCAGTTTTCAGCTTTGACTGACTTGTATCACAAGAAGCACCAATCAAATCTTGTTTATCTAAATTTTCTATGTTCACTTTATAGCCAGTCACTATTCTGAATTAAAAGGTGTCATGTGTAAAACTCAATGCCAACTTTATGTCAATATGCTTGAAAATTAATATATAGCAGTAAATTTGGCTTAATTAAAAAAATCAATAGAACATGTCAATCCTCACTATCTCTTTTTATGTTCTATGGAATTTCTGTTTTTTACAAAAACAACTATACTATTTCAGGATTAGTAACTAGCTTCTCATAGAGTTGAGTTACTTATAACCATTATTGCAGATTTATAAATATAGATGGGTAAATGTGTTTAAAATATAAACAAAAATCATCAATTGATAAGCGCCTTTAAAATTAAAAAAAGATTGTTTTATCATTTTTTTTTTAATAAAAAGTTATGATTACATAATACTTCAATAATAATAATCTGCTGAATATAAAAAATAAACCAAAAATAACCTTCTGTATCAGATAAAAAGATAATCTCATTCTCATATAAAATATTTTACAAAATTAAGCTGATGTTCAATATTGCTAACATAACTAATGGATATTTTCTTAATGATATACCAATTTTAATTATTTATTTCAATAGTCTGCAATTCAAATAACAATTTATAATTTTTACATTACAGGTTCATGTTTTCAGGAATGATAATATACTGGATGTTTATGCATGTCGTACCGCTTTTTGTATTTATATTGTATGTGATTAATAATAATGAAAAATCTTATATAAATCATGTAGATACAATATTGGTATCTTTTCAAAATAATCTAACTATACTTATTTTGGATAACATAACGCAAGTAATAATAAATGCTATTATGTTGTTAATAATTGCAATATGGTTTTTATTGGTATCTTGTTCTTTGGTTTATATATTTCATGAGTTGAAGCACTTAAGTTGTGTAATTTTAGATGCCGATAATAAAATTGAAAAATTAAATTTATTAAATGAATGTGAAAATAATATATCTTATGCTACAGAAACTGAATTAAACGATTTGAAAATGAAATATTTCATAAGGTATATTAATCTCAGTCACTTAAAAATAATAAAGTAAGTACATGTAACTTTTTAATATTTCTATGTAGTTAATTGTATTATTACAACTACCTATTTTATTTGTATAAAATGAACAATTCATTATCATAACTAACCAAACCAAATTTATTTAATATAACATGTTAAAGCCTTAAAATCAGAATTTTCTCAAGTGATCATCCAGAAATGTTTTCATTTTCTTGAATTCAAAAATTACTGATGCTGATTAGCAATCAAATAGTGTATTAGATTTGCACTGTACCTTTCCACTTAACATCTGGAAAAGATTTTTGGTCTATGAACAAAAAAGGTCATAAAACACCAGATGGCAGTTGCCTGTGTGCATCAATTTTAAGATGTTGATGAATAACTTAGGGTAAAACTATTTCTAACAGAATAAAATTAAAATTACTGTTTAATGAAAATTCATCTCATTGCTTATCAATTATTTAAGGGCACTTGCACGGTTCTATACATATAATGTTAATTTTTGCCTATATTTTGGTACACTTTTACAGAAAACCAGAAAAGATAAATGCACAGGACTTTTTTTTTTACTTCATTTTTTTACATGTTTTGTTCAGTGCTATGGATTTGGGTTTTTATTTTAGACAGTGTTTCATATTTTTTAAATTTTATACTTGTTTGAAAATCAGTTTCTAGAGTTAAAAAGATATCTGTTTTCTTTAAAAAATACAAAAAGCATTGTTAAAATATTTTTTCTGCTTATTGGGAAAAGTGTACCTAAAGATTAAAATACAAGATTTTCAGGAAAGCCAAGCAAATTTAAAGATTGGACTGTGGACTCACCTCTCTCTTTTTTCTGTTTAGCCTCTGGAACCACTGGAAAGTATTACATCAGAGGATGGTGTATGAATGTAAATGAAGTGTAGTCTTAAACATACACTCTCAGATTGGCCATTCCTGAGATGTGTGCTTAATTGACACCCAACCACCAAAGTACAGCGGTATCCATTGTCTAGTATTGAAATCCATATAAAAGTAATGCCTTTACTAGGATTTGAACCTCAGAACTCTCAACTTCAAGATCAGCTGATTTGTGATGATGAGTTATGAGGCCCAGTGGGCTGTTTTAGTGACTGGAGATTCACTTTAAAATAAAGATTGTCAATGCACACCAACACTATAAGATGGGTTGTCAGGATCCTCCTGCTCTTCATAAAGTTCTTCTAGTTTTTTATTGTTTGCTGAAGACTCTGCATTTTTTTTTTAACTTCTTGTATATCCTTCTCAGCCTCCCTGATGCAAGTTTCATTAAAATATTTGGAAACTTTGACAAAGTTCCTCCTAAAATTTAACCCTACAATTTCAAATATCAAATATTTTGTAATGTTTCCAGCATTGTAGGAACTTACAGCCTCATAAATACCAAAGTCTGGAGTATTCCTACATATAAACACATATTTTGCTATCCTTGAGCAGATAATATTGTTCAAAGACTCACTTGAATTCTGTGTACCACCATGCAGATACTTTTGCATTAAGTTTGGATTTGAAAGATCTTTAAATACTGGTTTAACTTTCTGCATTACTGCTTTTGGTTGATGTGTATGTTTATTGCGATCATATAGTTCTTTAGCTAAACGAGCCTGTACAAATTTACACATGTCACATCATTCTGTAAGCACAAACTGTGGGTAGTTTCATTAGTAGATATACTCAGGCCAAATAGCATGTCTCATGTCATTCTCACTTTTTCATGTCATTTTTCATTAACACTTTTAGTGTTTCTGAAAATACCTAGACCATAATAAGATTTTATTTCATTAACAATAATTTGTCAACAAATAATTTTAGGGGGCCTTGGAAAAATTTGCATACACTTATTTCTGCTAAAAGTTTACTCCAAGTCGTCAAAATTGAATATGTTGTATTCAAAGCAGGATTCCCACCTAATTTTAAGATTCGTTTTTCCTGACTTTTCCAGACCAATTTAGTAAAAATTTCCTGATTCTCATAATATTATACTACTGCCGTTTACTCTGCAAAATATGTACATAATTTTTTTTTGTAGTCTCAACCATGCCCATAGCATGCCTTTTTTTATTATTTATTATCACACTCACATTTTAAAGTTTATTTTTTAATTATTTTTTTACAATGTACATTTAAAATGTGGCTATTTTTTCTGATAAATTGTTTCAGTAAATTATAATGCAAAATACAAAAAACTAAAGAATAATGTTTAAGTTTTTTTGTATAAAATGAACATCATAGTAACTAAAAATAATATACATAAAAATAACTAAAGCATTTTTTTTTAATAATTGGTTTGGTCCTAATATTGCTTAAAAAATTTTCCACAAAAACCAGCCTACATTAGTTTGCAAAGTAAATAAAACACAATATTTAATAACATGGTTTGAATAAAAATGCTGAGAAACACAGATTTCAGTTTAAGACCGAATATAAGTAAGATCACAACATAAAGGAAAACTAAAATTACTGTGACTAAAAGTAATACAGATAAGAAAACAAACAGAACACCTTATTTTGTACAGAAAATAAATATTATTAATATTTACTTAAAAATTATTTTGTCATTATTACTCTAACATACAAAAAAATTAAAATAATAATATGAGATCTCATTACATTCATGTTATTATATATGTATAAAATACAGGTCAATTTTTCTTCAATATCTTTAAGTTCCTAACGGTTTGCTCTTTTCTAAAGGTTTAATTTTGGCGGCTCTCTATTCTTCTGCCAAAATTGAAGCTCTCAACTTTTTCCTTTCTTCCTCCAGTTTTTTTAATTTCTGCTTACATTTTTCTTTTCAGGGTTCTCTATTTTGTTCTTCTTGGAAAAAGTTTCTTCTTTCTTTTACAAGACATTCTTTATATCATCTTCTAGAGCTTCCCACTGCAGTGAATTCTTTTTTTAATGAAAACATTCTCCTTGCCTGCAGCACCTACAATTGCACAAAAACTTTTTATTGATAAATTATTGTCTTTTCGTGCAAATTCTCAACAAGAAGAGATTTGTTAGTCATTTCTAAAAATGCAATTCACTGAAATTTTGAGCAATTTTTCCTGAATTTTTATAAAACTCCTCAATTTTCCTATGTTTATATTTCCTGCATGTGGAAATCATGTCAAAATCATTAATAGGCATATCTTAATTATCATATTTGTATGATTACTTGCCAAGTTTAACTTTAGATGCACTTCTTTTAGGAAAACCACCATCATTACAAAGATTATCTTCTAAGTTTTCCTCAGCTTTCCTTTTGGAACCAGTCATCCTATAGACTGCATTTTCCTTAGCTTTCTTTCCAATGTTTTTACAGTTCTTGAATTTTTTAATTCTAGGCATTGTTTTAAAATATAAACTAGGCTGTTTACCAATAAATTACATTAATAGAAATGATACTGTACAAGGAAATCAAAATAACTCACAGTATCACAGTAAAAACTTTATCAATTATCACAAAAATAAACATGCTTTCACAAACTTATTAGAACATACAAAACATTACATGTTCAACTCAAAAGTAATGCATATGTAAGCAGGACAGGAAATCCATTAACAAAAGATGTTTTTAAAAAATTTAGTTGACACAAAATAAATGACTAAATTAAAGAAAATATATGAGAAACTATTTTTTTAAATATTTTTACAGATAACTCTTCATTCAAATATCAAGTATTATATATCAAATTAAACAGAAAAAGCGAGAATTTAAAAACAAAAAATATCAATTTTTTTTTGCCGTGCAAGTGTCCTTAATATGTATGCTCACAACACAGTCACTTATTTCATCAGATGTATATACTAAAACTAAAGTTAAAACGTTTTAAAATATAGGAAGGAAATGCATATTTTCTTTCTGTTATTTTATAGATAGTGACAGATTGAGAGAATAACTTAATTTTATGTTAACCTACAAGGACCATCTGTCACTAGTATAATCTGTTTATTTAAATGTAATTTAAACTTGGGACGTAAACTTAAAATAAATTTATAATTTCCAGTTATTCTCAAATTTTAACCGTTTATCTATTATACTTTCATTATTATTTTTATTAGGTGTATCTTTTGAAAATAGATAAAATAAAACTCAGCTAACAAATCAAAATTTTTGAAATTTAATATAAATGGATAAATAACCCATACAAGATTTAGTATTAAAAATTGGGAATAAGAATAGAGGAAATAGAAATAGTAGTTGACTTTTATGTTTTAACATTGTTAATGAACAAGCAGTATGTATTTTCCCTAAATGTACAAATGTTTTCTCTTTATCTAATTACAGGAAAACAAAAGAAATTAATAAATGTTTAAAACATTCACTGCTGGTTTTTAATCAAAATGTGTGTTTCATGATTGCTGTCGAACTCTACTCCTTGTTCCAGGTAAAATCCATATTTGTAACTATGTATTAATTTTATAACCTCATTAAAAAATTTCCTTCCTTATTTTATAACTAAAAAGTTTATATGTTTGGATATTTGGGAAAGTTAACAATTTAGTTAATGTTCCAACCCAATAATGCAACTGATCTACACTAGTTTTCACTTTTCAGGGTACCTAATACAAATATGTTACAAAAATATTTAGTTTTTAAGTTGTTCATTGTGAGAAGAGAAGTGATTTTTAAGGAATTGTATCCTCCACTAAGATCATGAAAACAGACACAACATGAGTAGTTTTACTTTTTCTTTGCAATGAATAATCTAACGGAATAGTTTTATTTCTACTACAATATGTAAAATGTATTTATTTTATAACAAAACTCCACCAATCTCTGAGGCAAAGTAGTAGCATCTCGAATTTCATCTGGAGGTCCACCATGTTTGAATCCCAGTCAAACATAGTATTTTTCAGCATGTTTGAATCCCAATCAAATATGGCATTTTTCATTCACTACAAAATTCCATTTCCATGGATAATCTTCAGGCTTATATGAGGAATAATTCATCAAAATATTTTTAACTTAAAATTTCATCTGGATGGATTCTTCAAACTAAACTAAACACATCAATAAAAGATTTCAGTTTGATGAACCACTTTCACTTTGCAGTGCCCTCTCGGTTACATTGTCCCAGACAAAATGACAAATTCTCACCCCTTAAAAATATATATACAACTTTAAATAAAGGTACATATTTTTTTTTCTTTTTTAATAAAAACTAAATCATTTTATTTAAATTTTAATAAAAGCATATACTTAGAAAGAAACATATAACATAATATTGATAATCAAGCAGTACAAAACAATAATTAAGAAATATCTATACCTAGCCGCAAATTTTTAACCATATAATTTTTTGCATTTTTAAATGCTTTTAAAAATGTGCATTATTGCCAAACATTCAAAATGCCATTATTTTGAAAATAAAAGAAGGTATCATCAACTACACTAACACCTGAAAAACGTTTTTTTCTTACTCTCAGTTTGGCAAACATTTTTATTACATCTTTTAAATTTACTTAATCAGCAATGGCCATGATCAATTGCCAAAATGGCCAAACTATTAAGATGATTTTGTGCAATAGTTGAAAGTAAAACATTCTTAATCTTAACTTAGAGAAACTCCTTTTACCACTTGCTACAGTTATTGGTATTGTTGGCAATATTCTTAAAGCAATAGTAAGATTTTGGGCAAAATTTAACTTTGTAATTAAGCTTAGTACATTGCTTAGGCTTTCTTTTTTGCCCAAAAGTGCAGATACTGCTGAAATTTTCTCTGTTAATTCTACTCCATTTATGTCAACAGAATAACCATCAGTTAAAAATACATTCTAAATTCTTACTGTGTTTTATAGAATTTCTTTGGACATGGTATTTCAATCGTACATGTTATATAAGAATTTAAAACTGTTACATGATTATTAAGTTGATCAAATCTAGCATCTAGTAGATTTAGTGCTTGATCTATTGCAAAATAAAAAAAATCTATTTTATATTTTTCTTTTGGATCTTTGATGGGTTCATCTCATGCTTTGTATGAAAGGTTTCTTTTTCTTCTTCAAACATGATGTCCTGTTATTGTTGATTAAAAATTAGCCTCCTCATCAATTTCAGTAGCAAGTTCTTTTGCATCAATTATAGTTTCATCAAAGGACAATTCCGAATGAAGATTCTTAAAAAATATTTTGCAGTTTTGTAAAAGATCAAGTGCAGAGGCTAGATCAAACTCTTTTGTTTGCATCAACCTTGTTTATTGGCTAAATGGAATTCAGTATTTTATGCAAAATAACTAATGAACACAAAAACTTAAATTTTTTAATACATTTTAATGAAACAAGGCCTCATCTCTTATTAAATTATCAATTTCTTGGTTTTTGTAAATGTTTAGCAAGGCATCTTATTCATCTCCGAAATGGAATATCAAAGTCTTTAAGGCCTCTATTCTACTCTCCCATCTAATGTGATTCAATGATTTCAAATTTAAAACCTTGAATATGATTGCCCATCGAAAATTAGATGCCGAAAAAATAAATATATTTTTGGACCATGTTGAGGAAATTAGCAGCTTCCAAGGATGCTTTTGCTATATCATTAACAACAAGATTGAGAGAGTAGCTACTACACGGAACACAATGCTCATGAATTATATTGTTAATTCCAGATTGCACCCTGCTTTATCTCGCCCTTCATATTGGACCCATAATCATATCCCTGCCCTCTGACATTCTCTTTCATTTGTTGATGATAGTCAGTGTCATCAGTTCCCATTGATTTAGAAACTTTGTCCATTTATTTGTCATCATCCTCTGTCGATTCCATATTTTCTTTTAGAAACAGACTTGATTTTGAATTCTCAAAGTCATCATTTGTTTTGGTACAATTCTGGATATAATTTTTTAACGCGCCAGCTTGTTTTTGCCTTTTGGCTTCCTTTCCAGCCTTCTTTTTTTGTTCTGGTAACCAGACACAGTTTTTTTTTACCGTCAGACAATCTGGAAGGGCACACACATAACTCAAATTAAACAATATAAACTATAAACTAACTAATTTTTTATAAATTAATTTTTTTTTATAAAAAAATTAATAATAGTAAAAATTTATTCTTGTTCTTAATAAGCTAAAACCATAATTAACATAACTTCAAAATTATATTCCTTCAATCGACATAAAAAAATACTCATTAAAAACAATTATATAATTCCTGATTTTGAGATTTTATTCAGTTCAATTATTCAAATATATTATTAAAAACGTTTTATATAAACAATGAACTTAAAAAATGTCTTATATTACTGATTCAAAAGAATTATTTTCATAAAACTAAAATATAAATAATTATACCTATAGAATAAATTTGATACAATATTTTACTGATTCAATAAACAGCCTTGTTGAATAAGTTAAATATTTATTTTAAAATGCTTCATTGTTCGATTCAACAATCGATTTACGATCTGTTTAGCCTTCGAAACTATCGTGAGGTATTACATCAGAGTATGAATGAGGAAGATGTGTATGAATGTGAACGAAGTGTAGTCTTCTACAATCTCAGGTCGACCACTCCTGAGAAGTGTGGTTAATTGAAACCCAACCACCAAAGAACACTGGTGTATCTACCATCTAGTATTCAGATCCATATAAAAATAACCACATTTACTAAGATTTGAACCTTAGAACTCTCTTTACAATAAACTAGTGTCTATCTATTGTCAAACTAAACAAAATTAGTTTAATTATAGATGTACTTATCTTTAGAAACTAAGAAATCGCACTGAAGTAAATTTTATAAAATTTCACTTGTTATCACTTTCGACATAATAGCAAGAATAATGCTATTGTGTAATGAAAGCGCTCTTTTGTAATTAGAGGTAACAAGCATGTCTATGTATGTTCAAACACAAGTAGAAGCAGCACTCTGTTCGCATGTTAATGCCACTCTGTTCAGAGAAATATATGCATGTTCAAGTAAGTTCAATCAGCGTTCTTTACAAATTCTGCGCTAATTTTTCAATATAGTGTACATATTTTTAGCTTTTAGACATAAACAATATAAATATGTTATGCACTGTATATTAGTAGCAAACGAAAAAAGCTACATGTGAAATTTTCTATTAATTGGATATTTAACTCATCAATATTAGCGCCCCGGACAGATGTCCAGGTTGCCCGTTCCTAGAGCGGGCATTGTAATTTGCTATTTGAAACAGGTAAACAGCACATCAAAAGAATTTACATTATAATCTTAACCTGACCAGATGAAGAAATAGCTTCAAATCTCCTCCATTTCTCATTGCATGACAATGAAGAATGGTACCCAGTAGCATCAATTTTCCCTTTAATTTGCTCAATAGTGATGTACAAACAATTAATTCATCCTTCAGAAATCCTATTGATTACATCTAATCTTTATTAGCGCACCAAAAGAGAATACTCCAGGTGCAGAATCAATTAATTCATTCTATTATTAATTCTATAATTATTTTATTATTATTATTATTCTATAATTAACTTTATTCTTTTTAGTCTCTGAAACAATTCATTTTGTGTTAGGCTAGACCACAATAACACACTAATGAAGTCATTATTCTGTCTTTCATCAATCACTATAAGCTTAAATTATTTCTCAATCTTCAACACCAGCTTCTGTAAAGAGATGAACAGTATTAGTAAGTCAGTATTCATCAGCAACTTTTATGTATCAAAAGAATTTATCAACTCAGTTTTACAAACAAACATTCTCATTGGAAAATAAAAAACATTTATTTAGGAATATCCATTGTATGAAATCCTTTTACAAAAAAGTAAGTTAACAGTATCATGCTCTCTTCTAGTACACTCCTCAAGCATGGTCACTAATTTCAAACTGAACTAAATATCTATATATATTTGCTTGGTAATAACTGTCAACTTTAAAACAATATCATCAACTTTGACTGTCTTTTCATATAACATCTTTAGAAACAATTCCATCATTATTTTCAGCCATTCCAAAACAATTTTTTACCTACTTAATATGTTCTTTATATTTGTACATCCATGCTTCACGTGTATTTTGGTTATTTGAATTAAATTGGTATGCTAGTTCTCAGAAAGATTGATCAGACTGTAATTGGTGTTAAGACAATTAATTCTAAAAATAAGAAACATCTATAGATGCGTTACTGATGATACTTCATCAAAAATATTTTTTTTATACTTTATAACATGGAACCTAAGTTACATTTAGCAATTAATAATGATACAATTCTACTTTTTCTACAGAACAGTGACATATCTAGTAAAGGGAAATATATTATGTCAGTTATATCAACAATAAGTTGTTATGGTATTAATTGTGTCATGGGCCAGTTTTTAATAAATAAGGTAAAACAAATTTATATTATTGAATAATATTTGTAAACATATATAATTTTTAAAACATCTTATTATCAATACCTCTACTTTATATTAAATATTATACAAATAAATAAATTCATTTGTACATTCTGGATAACAAAAAAAGGATGTAAGTTTAAATTATAATACATTTGCAAGTAAAAGCTAGAAAAATATAATAAGCACAATGCACATCAAATTAAAGTCTGTTCTATGTTACATATTTTTTTTATTATATATTATTTTAAAGAACTAGAAGAATCATGTCTCCACATCTGCAGAAAATTGTGGAAGAATGCTGTTTTTCTTCTTGTTATTTTTGTATATATAGTTTCCTAGCTCTCAGTTTCAAAAAATAATTCTGTAGAATATGTAATTAAGATTCTAACTTTTTTATCACTTGACAAATTTCAGATTGTGTAATTATCTTTGGAGAAGGTGCATTTAGAATAAAAGTTCTTCGATCTCCAATAAATATCGTGCGGGGGCACACACGTGCACATGTGTGTGTGTGTGTGTTTGTGTGTGTGTGTGTGTGCACAATACGGTAGTGAACAAATTAATCCAAGCATAGGGAACTTTTGTTCTGCTGTCAGGAATTTTCATTCTGTGGCAGACAGCTTGCCATTTAGTGTTCATATTTTGTTGCTAGTTCATATACAAACAGAATTAGTGGTTTTTGATCTTTTATAATTCACTGTCAGTTAGTTTTTGGTGACCTTGTGAGTTTCTGTTATAAGTTTGTTATTTGTTTCTAGTTAATACAATGGATATAACTCCACGAAAGTGGTAAAAATTATGCTCTATTCCAACACACACAAATGACTCAAAAACAGATTGACAGTGAGCCAGTGAGCGTGGTGTGGGGTAAGGTACTGTAAATGAAATCGTGCAAAGGTTTTGGGAAACAGGTTCCATCTCTCCAAAGAGAAAAGAAAAATGTGAACAGAAAAAAACCACGCTTACACAGGTTCAATTAATCGATTACTAAGAAGAAAAAGGAAAATTAATCCACAGTTGTCAGCAGTTTACCTTAATAGGGACTTGAAAGCAGTGTGACTTATGTTTCTGAAATGACAGTTGTTGTCCGAAGTATAGAAGGTAATTGGCAGTGGGAAGGATTGCTCAAAGACCTAAAAAGAAGCACTTACTGGCACAGGTTATGAAGGCAGAAAGACTTAAATGGGCAGAGAAACATAAAGAATGGACATCCAAAGCCCTGTAGTAGACACCCACCTTGTGATGTTCCGGTTGCCACACCACCCCTCCCGTTCCTAGCCCTGATGGGCTTTATCAGGAGTCATCTTATTGACCTTTGAATTGATTACATATTACAGGCATCTTACAGGCTTCATTTGGGATATCACTGATGCAAATGCCTCGGTAGACATTTACATCAGTGATTTTTACTCAGCTTTCACCTTTGCTGTAGGCATCTTTTGGACATCTTCTCTCTTCTTGTCCTACTCATTGCCCTCGAACTAGCTAACCAAGTTCGCAGAAGAACAGACCCCGCACCTAGTTCTCTATTAATTTATCAAGCTCTTGGGTCTGTAAATGTCTAATTATTGTTATGGAATTTATTAATAACATACCAAAAAGAATATGTTGCTCACAAGAACAGTAATTTAGACCTTCATTAACGTTTGTCAAAGAAAAATAGTCCCACTTATGCAGAAGAACCCAGAACTCATTTTCCAACATGACCTTGCACTATGTCACATGTCAAAGAAAGCAAAGGAGTTCTTAAAAACCAAAATATTTTAGTGCTCTCATAGCCAAGGTACTCCCCTTACTTGCATTCTATTGAAAATTTATGGGCCATACTAAAAAGAAGATTTGGGAAAATTAATTGTAGCACAAAAACTGACCTTATTAGTTAAGTGATTCAGGTTTGGTTTCAACTTGAAGAAATCAAAAATCATTGTTCTACCTTATTGGAATCTATGCTAAACAGGATTAATGAAATAATCAAAAACAAAGGAGGACACATAAACTATTAAATTTGATAAGTCTGACCATTAAATATTTCTCTTTTAAAAATAAAATCTTCTGTTAAAATTTCTGTGTTCAGATTAAATTGTTCGCCACTATATATGCTAAAATTATACAAAATATTCTGTGACAGACAACATAAAACTTAATCTATAAATTATATTTTGCAAAAGAAAACAGTTATTCAAAGTTTAATATTTTTTTTTTATCCTAAGTAATTACTTGCACTTAATAATAACGGTAACTGGAAAAAAATAATTGTGTATTCTCACACAATCATTTTTATTCACTAAAATTATTTTTAATTTTTACAATTATTTTGACACTAGTTTTAATGTATTGTTCTAATCTACTTATTAGGAGCAGGCATAAGAGTCTTATCCCTGATATAATATCGGATTTTACCCGATATGTCTCATGCAGTCTGACCTTTTTTCTATTGCCACGGTGTGATGGATACCATACACATGAGCTAAATCATTGAATGAAGGGAAATGTTTCAATCAAGATAGTAAATGATTAGACATATCCAATAAAAATCACTTTATAATATACAAAAATCCAAAATATATTCTTGAAATATATATGTAATAATATAAAAATAGGTAAATATATATATAAATATATGTAATAATAAAAAAATTTTCAGCACAGAAATGGTTCTCTTTATAAATTTTCAACAAAGCAGTACATTTTGTATAAAGATCAAAATACCCATTTTTAAATAATAAATAAAAAATTCTATTTGGTTTACTTTTTTTTTGTCTTCAGTCATTTGACTGGTTTGATGCAGCTCTCCAAGAGTCCCTATCTAGTGCCAGGTGCCAGTCATTTCATCTCAATATACCTCCTAAATCCTACATCCCTAACAATTTGTTTTATATATTCCAACCGTTGCCTGCCTGCACAATTTTTCCCATCTACTTGTTCTTCCAATATCAATGAGCCTATTCTAGGATGTATATATGGCCCATAAGTCTGTTTCTTCTTTTAATTATATCTTTCCAAATGCATATTTTTTCATCGATTTGCCGCAAAACCTTATCATGTGTAACTTTATCCACCCATCTGATTTTTAACATTCTCCTGTAACACCACATGTCAAAAGCTTCTAATTTTTTCTTCTCAGGTACTTTGATCGTCCAAGTTTCACTCCCGTATAAAGCTATGCTTCTAACATACACTTTCAGAAATGGTTTCCTGATGTTTTTAAATTAATTTTTGATGTAAGAAAATTATATATCTGACTGAAAGCACGTTTCGCCTGTGCTACTCAGCATTTTATATCGCTTCTGATTCGTCCATCTTTAGTAATTCTACTTCCCAAGTAACAAAATTCTTCTACCTCAGTAATCTTTGGTCTTCCTATTTTTATATTCAGTAGTCCATCAACATTATTTCTACTACATTTCATTACTTTCGTTTTGTTCTTGTTTATTTTCATGCGATAGTTGTTGCGCAGGACTTC